>PVIJ01012258.1:0-50640 GCA_004024925.1 Scalopus aquaticus | reverse complement strand
GTTTGGTAGAATTCATTTGTGAAACCATCCGGTCCTGGGCTTTTGTTTTTGGGGAGGTTTTTAATTACTGTTTCAATTTCACTACTTGTGATTGGTCTGTTTAGGTGTTCTACATCTTCTTTGTCTAGTTTTGGGTGATTGTATAGTTTTAGGAATGTGTCCATATCCTCTAGGTTGTTATACTTGTTTCCGTATAGCTAATACATCTCATATCTAAAATGACATTGTATTAAACAGTGGTATAAGTGGTTTTCTGGAACTTGAGAGACTTGGAGGTCGGGTTTATTCAGTAGGAGAATATTTAAGGAAATGACTGAATTGAAAGCTATAGTAAACAACTCTTGGTTTGGCCAGCTCACTTGAAACACGTGCAGTACAAGGGAGTTTAATTGATGCTAAATTTATTAAACATGGATGCTACCAGGTTAAGAGGAGATGACTTTGTTTTGATGTGAGGTACTTGAGGACTAAAACTCCAGTGGTGGGCTAGTGGTGGCAGTGGAGGGGAGATTCCTTTATCAAGAAGAGGTTTCAAGATATTTCAGGCATTTACAGCACTGCTGGTACCCCTTACCTTACCAGAAAATCAGCTCAGTTGGGAGAGTCTCACTCTTTATTGCTACAGAAATGTCTTACTTTTCAATGAAAGTCCAAAGAAAGGGGAAAAGAGAAACCGCTTTACCAGAACTGACTTTAAAATCAACTACTTCTAGAATGTGAAAACTGCTGATTGTTAACACCACACTGAAGGTTTTTCTTTCAATGATGGATGAATATAATAATTTAGCTCTTATGCCTCAGATGGTTCCAACACCACAATTGCCTTTTGTAAAAATGTCCCTTTTTTAGTGATACCACTAATCTTCCACTCTTCCAAATTAGACGTCTTGGAGTTCTCCTTGACTCCTGCCTCCCTTTATTACTATGTTCAGCCTACCATCATATCTCATCATTTCTCCCCTCAAGATGCCTCTATTTTCACCTCATTGGGCTGCCCTCCATCCCAGGGAAGGTCCCCTGCAACTACCATCTGGATAACTTCAACAGCCTGCTAGCTGCCTCCAGGCACAGTGAGTGCTGGTTGCAAACCCAGATTGATTTTGGGAACTTTCAGCTGATGGAGAGAGACGCTCAGAAAAATCACAGGACTCCAGTTAAAAATAAAGCCAGCTGGGAAGCATTGTTTTCAATATAGCTTAATCAGAAGGCTCTGTTTTGCTCAAGGAGCACTCTGGCAGGGGGTAGGTTTCCCTGTTTAGTTTATGTAACAGGGTACCCAGTGATGATGAATTCAACATAGAAATTATATTAGGTGACTTGTTTTTGTATCAATAAAAGCATGGGGTCACCACAAAATAGATTATTTTATTTTTCTTCAATAAGGCAGCCACCTTATGGAAATGTTGGCCCGTTATACTAGAGAAAACATGTGTGGTAGATTACATTATTTGTTTCCTTTCTTTTGTCTCTTCCTAGCCTTGGCATGCCTTCCATGTGGGGGGTTTATGTCTAACCCTTTTGAGTCTGGCTTTGACCTTGTGGTTGACTGTGACTATTGGAATGTATATGGGAGGGAGAACTTGAGGATTCTGAACCGAGGCTTCAAGAGGCACATGTCTCACGTGCCTCTTGCTTCCTTAAGTGTCCAAGTCCCCTTGAGAAGGAGACTCATCCCCCATGAGAAGTGGAGGCCCTAGGTAGTCATTCAACCAGGGTTCCAGAGTGAAAAGACCAGAGTCAAATGGGAAATAGATACTGTAGGGTAAGTGAGAATTGTCAGGTTTTTCTGCCCTCCCCTCAATGATGGCCCTCTGTAGGCCTATGTGCATGCTTGATGGCAGGAACCTGGAGTAGGACATGTGTGAGTGGGCACACATGGGCCAGAGACTGGGCTTATAAGCAACAGCAGCAGAATTGCATCAGCAGCAAGAAGCAGCAGAGTGGATCATGGAGTAGAGGCCATGAGACACCTCCAGAGAGCCCGAGAGAGAGAAGACTGGCCACGGGCTTGGAGGCCTGCCAGCCTCCCGGCCCCCAGCCCCATTGTCTGCCCTGTACCTGGTTGCCTCTCTATGAAAGACTATTAAAAAACCTAAAAAGCCACCGAGAGCTCCGGAACTCTTCCTTTAGACCCATCTGTGTAGCTCCATAGACAATCTATGCTCCCTGGTTTTTCCTGCCTTTTACAGATACAAAGTCTAGAGCCCAGCTCCGCTCAGTCAAACCAGCTCAATTGCGACTGATCCATAAACCCATAACCAAGAAATACTGATTTCAGGCCACTGATTTGGGACCTTTTTAGTCTGTACAACTGTTGCCACATGCCTGATGTATATTTAACGGGACTTCATGTTACTTTGTGAAGGGGCTCAGCCAAAAGAGCTTCAAGAAGAGGAGTTTGTCAGCCACCCATTTCAGTTTTCATCGGACTGTTTTGACTTCTGCCCTTTGCTCTTTGTTCTGCTACTGTTGGACACAATGAGCAGCATGTGAAAGGATGAGAAATGATCAGATTTGATGGAGAAGGAAAAAAAGCTTATCAGGCAGGAAGTTTTCAAAAGTGCAATAATTGAGAAAAATTAGATAGAGAGGCATAATCATGCAAAAATAAAGCTAACAATAACTTACTGAGTGAAAATTGACCAAAAAATCAAATCTCCTCAAGAAAATATTGATGATAGCCCTGGGGAAAATTGGGCTTATTGTAAATGTGTCACAGGAGAACAATAGCAGAAGCTGTGATGTGACTGATCTAGACTGATGTGGGGGTGTCACACCCCCAGGGCGTCCTGCATGTCCATGTGTCCCAGCCTCCTGCCTGAATGTCTCCTTGGAGAGAAGAAAGTTTCCTGAGAGGGTCCAGGGACAAGTGAGGTGTAGGGGAAACATTCTTGTCTCTTCAGGTGCAGCAACTCCCAACCCCCAAGGTCTGGTTGCCAGGGTCTTGCCTAGTGTATGAGGATGTCATGTCCTGATTACTCAGGAAACCAGTCCAGGGAACCAGTCCAAAGAGTCACCTCCTACTTCCAGGTTGTCTTCATTTCATGAGGCCACGCCTCAGAGTACAGTAAAGGCTAAGTTCTGTGGATTGTCTCAACCCATTCCGTCTGCCTTATAATCAGTGAAGGTTTTTTTCACATCCAAACATTTTATTGACAATGAGTTATTTCTTAGAGATAACTTCCTGAAAGAATGTCACTATTTTAAACCAGAGCTTCCTGAAACAATGACTCTCTGTGTCTTTGTGTGAAGGCACACACATTGTTTAGTTTATGTGTGTGTGTGAGCATATGGATATGTATATGTGCATGTATAGGCAAAGGTGTGAGTGGTATGAAGATATGTCATGAGTATGTGTGAACAGCTATGTTGGGTGTGTGTTGTGCAACCATCCTAATCCAAGCAGGTTCATTATCAGTCCTAGCAGATTTGTTTTGTTAGTCATTTTCATGATGTTGTTCACTGTATTCCACTGTACTCCGCCGAAATCTACCGTACTCCACAATACACCTCCACACACCTCCACGCCTACCACGCCATGCCACGATTCTCTGCTGCTGCTGCTTTATACCTCAGTATTGGCTCAGGCGCGCCCATTCATGCAGGCCCACACCTCACTCCAGGTGCCTCCATTGGGCATGTGTGTAGGCCTGCAGAGATCTATTGAGGGGAGAGCAGAAAAAACCTGATAATTTTCTCGTTACCCTACAGTGTGGGTGTGTGTTGGTGTGGCAGTGCCTGAGAATGTGTTACACATGTCTTGAATATAGGTGGGTGTGTGGAGCTATGTGAATGGTTGTGGTGTTAATGTGTGTATGAGTATGTCCGCCTGTATGTGAGTATTTGCAGAGGGTATGGATGTATGTGTGAGTGCATGTATGTCAATGTTGTGTGTGTGCACTACTTGCACACATTACACCTAGGGATGGTTGGGTGACATTTGAAGCTTACTAGTCAGGAATCTGCCCTTACCCTGTCACTTTTGCAAGCATTCAGATGATCTGAGTCAAGAGTCATCTTTACTAGTCTAGTCCTCTCCTCCAATAGATGTGTTGGCTAGTGTACAGGATAGTATAAATAACTTTTGTGGATGTTAGTTACAATTTTTATATCTGGATTGATTAGAGGTATTGTCTAGGTACATCTGTGAGGATTTTCTCAGACTCAAACATTTTATTGACAAATTGAATAGGAATATAAGGATCTGGGAAGCCCAGAAGGCTTGATGTGTGAGATACATATGTCTAAAGTGGCAGTGCACATAAGTCAGTGGGCAGCCTGGTAAAATGTTGCTTTAGATTCAGCAAGTCTGGGTGGGGCCCGAGATTCTGCATTTCTATTAGACTCTTAGGCGATGCTGTTGCTACTGTTCCAGGGAGCACACGTGTGGCAGGAGGTTTCCATATCCTTGAATGGCATCCTGGTGCTGGTCTTCCAGCTGGGCTTTAACTTGTAACTGAAGATTCTGTTCAGAGAAATCTCCAGAAGTTTAATTGACAATTACCTCTAAAAAATTCTCTCATCTAAGCATTCGGTGGCTAGTAAACTTTGGTACACTTGGAAATCACCTGCAGGACTTTAAAAACACTGATGCCTTGGCCCCACCTCAAGAGGTTCTGATTTTATGGTCATGTGATGCAGCCCAGACACTGAGATTTTAAAAGTTCTCCAGGTGATTCTAATATGCAGCCAAAATGGGAACAGCTGTGCTCAGTACTCATTTGGGTTCCTAAAATGGGCATAATGGTTATTCTAGGAGTGAGAAGTGGAGAGAGGATAGAAGCCTAAGAAACAGGTATTTGAGGAACAGAGTTTTCCATAAAGAGACTATGAAACAATAGCCAGAGTTTTAATATTAAAAACCAAGAGAGAAGAATGAAAAATCATTGTTTATTAAAACATGAAATGCCAAAGGAAAGGAATGAACAACCGATATACATAGCAGTGTGGATTGACCTCAAAATATTATCCTGAGTGAAAGAAGTTAGACACAAAGAAGACAGTAAGACTCCATGTGGATAAAGTTCAAGAACAGATGCAATTAATCTAGGGGGATCATTCAAAATAGTAATTGCTTCCATGGGGCTGAGGAGAGCATTTCTTGAGAAGGGAGTACAGGTAACTTTTTAGAGGCAAAGAAAAGTTTTGTGCCTTCATTTAGCTTGTGGTTACAGAGGTATATATAATATATATGTCAAAATTTATCAAACTGTGTATGTAAGATCTGTATATTCATGGTATGCAAGTGACTAATTAATAAAACAAAACCTTATTGTTTAAAAAAACAAATTTCATCAATTGATGATTAAATGAGATATGATACATATCCATACAATTTTTAGCAATAAGGAGAAATAAAGGACTCTTTCATACTTAAGGTGGATGAACCTTGAAAATAATGCAAGTAAAAAAAGCCAAACACATAGATTATATATTGTATGACCCCACTTATATAAAATGTTCAGCAGAGGCAAATGCTTGGAGACAGCAAGTGGATTAGAGATGCCACAACCAGGGTGGGGGGAGGAAATGGAGACCAATAAACGGGGAGTGATTTGCAATGGTTATAGGGTGTTCTGGGGAGAATAAAAATATTCTGGAGTGACAGTTGCACAAATTTGTAAATATACTAAAAACCACTAAATGTTACACTTTAAATACGGTGACATTTGGGTATGTAAATTATATATTCCCTTTTATTGACTTCTAATTGACATATAACCCACATGATATGTCAATATAGTGAATACATATACAAATAATGAAACATTTCAAGTATATAACATCATAATTAGATATTCATAGAGAATTACACACTGAACACACTGAGCTCCTAAGGATAACAATGGGGTTCACATGAAAAACTAAACCCCCCATGGTTCTACAAGCTTTCTAGAAGAGCTATGAGGGTTATATTCATCTTCCCTCAGATAAACAGTTTTATGGTCCCTGTAACTATGTTTGTTGACGTAAAAGCCTCACATTTATTTTATGTACTATTCTTTATTGGGGTAATGTTGGTTTACAATACTGTGTATGATTCAGAGGTACTGCGCATGAATCAGAAGTATGTCCCTGCAGTACACCCATGGTTCTCCACCATAGTCCACTGCACACCCTGCCTCTTTTGCCCCTCACTCCAACTCTCCCCACTATGGGAGCCTCAATTCTAATATCAGAGTCCTAGGATTTGTTTTGGTTTAGTTTTGTCCATTCCTTTGTTTCATTTCTTCATATTCCACATCAGTAAAACCCAGTGTTTGTCTTTCTCCTAACTTATTTCACTTAACATAATCCCCTCCTGTTCCATCCATTTTGTTGCACATGGTAAGATTTCATCTAATTTTTTTTAAGAACTGAGCAGTATTCCATTGTGTACATATACACTGTTCTTCTTAATTCACTCCTCTCTTGTTGAGCACTTAGTTTCCATAACTTGAAGAGTCACATTATGAAGATGAAATTGATTTGGTCTCTCTATCCTTGGTTTCGGGCATTGGGATCTAATACACTCCCCAATGATTCCTCTAAATTCTGAAGGAGATTATATTCTCTTGTTATTTCTGTGTAGAGCAGGCTTTGCTGAAATGAAGGAATGGGGAAAGGGATTTACAATACCCAAAGAATTAATTTTGTTCTGAGTGACATACAAATGCATCACTGAAATTCCCTTGGACTTTTTGGTTGTAGACTCCACTCCAGTCCCCTATAGAGCACAAACCACCAGCTCTTTTCTCCCCGCCTCCTCCCACTCCTCCTCCTCCTTCTCCTCCCTTCTTGTCCCTCCTCCCTCCCTCCTCCTCCTCTCTTTTGCCCTCCTCCTCCTCCCTCCTTTCCTTCCCTGCGGTTGCCTTGAGGCATAAGGCATAAGGTGACTCTGTCTCTCTAGGATATGTGAATATAAACCACTCTTTTTTTTTTGCACCTTTCTGTATACTTCTCTTGTGGCCACACCTGACTGGTAATGTGATATAAGAACACAAAGCAATACTTTAAAATATTTGGTACTATCTCATAAAACTGGAGATGAGCATACCCTAGGACTTGACAATATTATTCTTAGGTACATACAATTTTACATGTCTTAAAAGTGTCTATAACTCAATGTAGCTATGCATAAGTTGATATTTAATGATATACACCTGAAACATATACACTGTTTTAATGCAATATTACTGCAAAAAAAATTTTAAATTAAAAAAAATACCTATTATTCTGTAGCTTGATTTTTCTTCAATATTATGTTTATAAAATTTATCCTTCTTGTTATGAGGATAAGTATACTTTGGTTTATGCATTTTCATTGCTGAATTGTAAACTATTGTATAAATATGCCACAGTTGATTTATCCACGCTCTTATTGATGTGATTATATTATTTCCAAATATTTGCTATTATAAAATTCTTTTATGAATATTTTGAATGTATCTTCTTGACAATGTGTGCAGGAATTTCTGTAGCCATAGCCTAAGAATGGAGCTGCTAGGTCATCAGATATAAGCATTTTCAGCTTTCTTAAATGCTTCACTCCCCGCCCACCCCATATGGTTGGGTCAGCTTCTCTCTCAGCAGTAGTGAATGTGACTTTCTTTGCTCTGAGTCTTTTCTAACACTTGGTAGCCTCTGAATTATCATCTTAAACAAAATTGATGGTTCTGAAAGTCTAGTGTGTTCCATTTCACTGATTATAATAACACTGAATGTCCTTTCATATATTTATTGTTCTTTATTATTCTCTCTTCTGTAACTTTTCTTTGCTTTTTTTTTCAGTTTTTCTATTACGTGTTTTGCAGGAATTGATTTACAGATTCTGGATAGGAGTTCTGTCTTTGTTACATGAGCTGTAGATATATTCTTCCTGGCTGTGGTTTGCCCTTTCACATTTTAATGGAGTTATTGATGAACAGAAATTATAGATTCTGGCATATCCAGGCTTTCTTTTAAATCTGTGCTCTTTGACCTAAGAAATTGTCTCCTTTGAAATTAATAGACTTTTCATATTTTTCTCCTAAAATTTAAGGATTTAAAATACCAAATACCACATTATTTATATTCACCTATTATGAAAATAATTATTTTTATTTAGTTCTAGATTTTAAAGAATTTATATTTTATTTTACTTCTGAGTAATTTGAAATGTTTTAATTTAGAATACATTTATTTATTATATGTGGCTTAATTTAAAAGATTAATGATGGCAATATGCACATAACAAAATTGTATCATCTTCATTATTATTAAATGTACAATTTAGTGACATTAAAAATACACATTGTTGTACAATCATTATTACCACCATCCATCTCAAACATACTTTTTGTATTGCAAACCTGAAACTATGTATCCATTAAGTAATGACTCCCTTTACATCTCCCACCAGCCCCCCAAATAGAGGCAAGTGCCACTCTATTTTCTGTTTCTATGATTTTTGACTACCTGAGATATCTCATTATTAGTGGAATCATACCTTATCTGTCCTTTTGTGACTTGTTTACTTCAAATAGTTTAATGCCATAATCCACGATGTAAGATGTATCAGAATTTTCTTTCCCTTTTTAAGACTGAATATTTCATTGTATGTATACCCCATATTTGTTTATTCCTCCATTAATGGTTACTTGTGTTATTTCCACCTTTTAGCTATTGTGAATGATTCTGCTATGACCACGGGTGTCCACGTACATATTGAAGTCTCTTCTTAAGTTCTTTTGGGCTCATACCCAGTAATTCTGTTTGTAAATTTTTGAGGAATTACTATACTGTTTTCTATAGTGGTCTCGCCATTCCATATTCCAACTACTAGTGCTCAGGAGTTCCAATTCTTCACATTCTTGACAACACTTACTTTTTCTGTTCCTTTTTGTTTGTTTGTTTTGATTTTGTTTTTGTCGGTGCTTTTTTTTGTAGAAGCTACCCTGCTGGGTGTGAGGTGATATTATTGTGGTTTAGATTTGCATTCCCCTGTTGATTAGTGATAGTGAGCTTTATTCCATATACTTAGTGACGGCATCTATATCTTCTTTAGAAAACTGTTTATGTCCTTTATCCATTTTAAAATTGTGTTATTTTATTGTTAAGTCGAAGGAGTCCATAATATGTTCTGTATATTAGGCTTTTATTAGATATATGACTTATAAATATTTCTCTCACTCTGTGGGTTCACCATCAATTCTGCCAAATGTATCTTTTGATGGACAGAAGTCTTAAGTTTTGATGAAGTTCATTTATCTAATCTCTTCCCACTATTTATGCTTGTGGTTTCATATAGAAAAAAAAAGGATTGATAAATCTAATGACATAATGCCTTTCTCACTATAAAGAGGAAATAGTAACTACCTGCCTATATTATTCTTGTAAGGTTGCCATACCACAGATGAGGTCACTTAAACAACAGAAACTAATTTTTTCACAGTTCTAGAGGATGGAAGTCTGAGTTAAGGTGTTGGCCAGGTTGGTTTCTGCTGCAGCCTCTCTCCTTGGCTTGCAGAAAGCCATCTTCACACTAAATTCTAACTTGGTGGTTTTTTTTCTTTAGGTATTTGTGATCCCGGTGGCTCTTCCTCTTCATTAGGCCACCAGTCCTATTGGGTTAGGACTTTTCCCTATGCTCACTTAACCTTAAATCTCTCCTTAAAGGATTAGTCTCTAAATAGTCACACTAGAGTTGAAAACTTCAGCCTATCCATTTTGGGAGACACGATTCAGTCCATAACATTGTTACAAAATTCCACCAGATAGGGAATGTAACTTACTTAGTACAGTGCTGATAAACAGCATACAATTAATGTTAGCAATTATATAAATATCACAATTATTATTTAAAGTACAATTAAGGGTGTGAGTAAAGTGAGCTGAGAATTTAGATATAAATCTGATGGTTTTGGGCACTTTTAAATACTTGAACCTGATCTCTGCCCTTTGTGGCTGTGTGAGCACATGCAAGTTACCTAGTCACTACAAATATTACTGTCTTTAGCTAGCAATGTAATAATAGCAGTAACTTCACTTTAGACTTTTTTAGGGGGAAGGGAGTGTGTGTATTAATTAAAGGAAATTATACATTTAAGCTAAGCACAATGCCTGGCATGTAGAAACCACTAAATAAATAGTAGCCAACATAACACCAGAGATAGAACACATTATAATAAGTAAAAGATGCGAGATAACTAGTAATTAAACACCATGGGACCAGGTCAGGATACAAACTTCTAGCCATACAATTTACCCATTTGTCATAGATGAGCCACGTGATGGTTTAGACCTTCTTGTAATCATCACAATGAAAAAATATGAGTGGCTAAAGTTTCATGATATCCAAAAAGTTAAAACCAAACAATAGTTTAAAAGAGGAACAATCATTCATGATTTTTAACAGGGACATTTTGCTCTATATCCCTGAAAACCCATTATACAATAGGTTCTCTATTTCCCTACACAGTCTGGATTTTTACAGGCCCTGGGATTTCCTGCCCTTCTCCTGATTCTTATGTTCTATGGGCTTCCTGCCATTGAATTCCCTTGTTTGTTCAATTTATGCAAAGTCAATTTCTGTGGTTTGAAATGAAAGATCCCTTTTTGACCCCATTTTCCCTAGGGGGTACTCATTTTGCCCTGAATTCATGTCAGGTATTATCCTTGTTACAGGACCTGTATTAACTGTTTTAATTTCACAACAATCACATGAGGGAGGTTCCAACATCCCCATTTTGTAGATGAGAAAACTGAAACACAAAGAAGTTAAAAATTGCCCAAGTTCACCCAGCTCAAGTGACAGACACAGGTTTGCCCATGACATTATCCATGTCTGCATTTCCATAGCAGAACCAAAAACAGTGCCATCCAGCTCTTTCTGACAACATCCCTCAGTATAGTTATGTGCAAGGTCTTGAGACACAGTACAGTTTAGAATAAACAGTCTTCAGGGCAAGCAAAATGATGTGGCCCAGTGTGTGACTGTTTACAAGCCTAACTTAATCCAGGGATATCTCACAGTATCTAGTGTGTGACTGTTTACAAGCCTAACTTAATCCAGGCATATCTCACAGTATCTAGGGAAATGGATGGATTTCTTATCCATCATGCATCCTTAATTAAATTCTATTTATTTTTGCCAGTTATTTGAAGATATTGAGCTACCTTGTGAATATTAGCTCAGTTCAACCTAGTTAAAATTCCATTTCTGTCATTTCCCCATTGTGAGAGCTAGAGAAAGTAACTTATGCTCTCAAATTTCTTCAAATGTGAAAGGGGTGAGATACTGTCAACTTCACAGAGATATTGTGATCATTAAATAAGAAAAAAAAAACTTAAGCAAACCTCGTTCCTGGTGAATATCATGTGTCTAATGCACATTAGCTTTTGTTACTATTGTCCAGTCTCATCATCACCTGCAGTGCCAAAAAAATACAGAATCATTGCTTAAATGACTCAGGAGCTTTTGAGGAGCACTCTCGATGTTTAAGACCTGAGGGAAAGGACTTATTCCTGAGTAGATGTTTTCTACGTTTCCCCTGAAAATGATCAGAACAAATGTGTCATTCAGCCTGCAATTTTCCCCAGAAAATAATATTTGGTTGGTTTTACTATATGAGAATTTGGGCAAACCATGCTTTTCAAGCATGGTTGCAGAAAATTGCTAACACTGACTAGCCAACAGTCACTTTGGACATATAAAAAGTAAAATAAAGCTCAGTAAATGCATGACTAGAGGTCCAATTTTGGAAGGTCCATTTCTTCGAAAGTAGCTAAAGGCAGAATGTACATTTGAGTGAGGTTATATGTTTCATAGGGATGATATATAAAGAGAGCTTAAATGAAAATGGGTAGAGATGAAGCCATTTTCCAAAGCAAAGATTCTGATTATAAACGATTGCTCTCCAGCCTTTTTCCTGACAATAACTCTCATGTGTGATAATACAACCTTATCATGAGAGGATGTATATTTTTTACATTTATTTTATCACCAGAGTGCATCCATGCTTAGCATTTATGTTACTATATGTACAAGCACCTAGGAAGTGGCCCCCCAGTGATTGTAGATGGATGTCAAGATGAAATAGACATGAAGAACAATTAAACCCTCACACATGGCTGGTGGGGATTAAAATGGCACAGGCAATTGAAAACAGTATGGCAGTTCTTCAAAAACCCCAAAGTTACCTTCTGATCAATAGCTCCACTCCTACATATAGTCCCAAGAGAATAAAAACATACAACCATGCAAAAAAAAATTATACATGGCTGTTAATAACAGCATTATTCATAATAACCAAAAATAAAAATAACCCAAAAGTTCATGAACTGAAGAATGGATTAAAAAAATATGGGCTACCTACAAAATGAAATATTAATTCGTAACAAATAGGAATTAATCACCAACACATTTCACAATTATAGATGATGATAATAAAAACCACATATTATATGATTTTACATATGTGAAAAGTCCAGAATTATAAATCTATAGAGATGGAAGGTAAATTATTGGATGTCTTGGAGAAAGGTAGAAGGGAAGTGAATGCTCAGGGGCAAAGAACTTTTCAAAATGTTAAAAATGTTTTGAATTTTGGTTGTGGTGATAACTGCCCAACTTTGAAAACATATGAAAACCATTGAATTATACACCTTAAGTGGTTGGATTTTGTGGCATGTGAATTATATTTCAATAAAGATGTTATAAAGGGAAGAATTCAGTAGGTCATTTGGCGAAGGCTATGGAGGGGACCATAATTCTGCAAATAGCTATGTGGGAGAATCACGATTGAGCAATAGCTCTCCACCACAGGTAATTTTGCCTCCCAAGGATATTTGGCAATAATCTGCAGACAGTTTTGGTCATCAACACAAAATTCTGCTTGCACCTGGTAGGTAGAGGTCAAGGATGCAGCTAAATATCCTGCAGTGCACAGGGCAGATCCACATAACAAAGTATTAACCGGCACAGAATGTCTGCATTGCTGATGTTGCGAAACTGCTTTATTGGAAAGGAGTTAGGCAAATAACAATAGTTACATTATAGAGAGATTCATAGCACCCTCAACCTGCAAAATAATCTGGGTTAAATAGAGCTGGGAAGCTGCTACCCAACTGCATCATTTATACCAAGAATTCAGTCTAACAGTCTACAATCTGATTCTTAGAGTTGCTTACCACCCAAGGTCTGGTTTGGCAGAAAATCACTAACATTTGATCAATTTCCAAGAGCTGGTAGTTCAGAAATAAATAGAAAATTGTATATCATTAATTTGTCCCTATAGGCATATCCCATGTTTACTGCATCTTTCATAAACTCTCAGGGATTTAAGGAAAGTTACTTGTCATTTATTTCTAAAGACTGGAAAATGATTTTATCTTAATTTACAAATATCAGAATCTACTCTCTGGGTATTAATTCTGAATCCAATTTCAAAGAATTATAAAATATTCACAAAGTGAGGCAGGGATATTTATCTCAGGAATGAAGTTTGTAATCTCATTAATTTTATGGTAAAATTATACAGAAGCTGATATAAACATGTGACAGCTAGAAGGTTTCTCCTAGGACTTCCAGAAACTCTTTGTAATCAGTCACACCTAGAAACAAATCAAGCAGCTAATCAATCAAACAAATTAGAAATAGGAAATTCAGGAAGAGGATATAATTTAAGTTTGGGCATATAACTGACACATGTAAATAATGTCCTAGAACTTGAATAATCTCCATTTAACATCCTGAAACTTAGGGACATTGAATTGGGCTCAATTTGTGAAATACAAATAAGTTGCCAGGGGGTGCAGGAGGTTCAGTCCATTCGTTCCATAGGCCTTAGGACCTCATTTCTTTTATGTCTAAAATAAAAGGATTGGAGTGTATTAGTGGTTCCCCACAGCTGTAGACTTTGTTAAACTGGATACCCAAGCTATATTTCTAGGAAGTATGAATTCACAGGTCTGAAGCCAGGTCCAGGCACCCAGGCTTCAAGTTGTGGATGAGTGTCCTAGGCCTCCCATTTGGGGGTAACTGCATATAGTTATTCTATTGATTCTGGATGCTTTACTCACACAGAGATCAGAGCTTAGCATGGGGTGGCATTAATTGCCCCTCTGCACTCTTTGCCCATGTAAATCATAAAGTGAAAAAAATAGAGAAATCTGCTAGGGAAGATGAGGGCCTGGCAAGGAGGGTGCTAAGGGGAGGGAGGATTCCAATGTGCTGGCTGGAGTTGCTATGGCAACCCATCCTTTCCCAGCATGTGTTCGGAAAGACTGCCTGTGCCGTGCGGCGGGCTCCACCTCTGATGGAGTGCAGATTGCTCATGTCATCAATTTGGAAATGAGGACTTGTGGATGGAGCAGGATAATTAAATGAAAATGCATCTGAATGTTAACAATCAATAGTTTTTCTCAGTAATGTTAAGTATGAGGGTTTTCGGTTCAGGTCTATTTCAAGTAAAACAAATAGAACACTGGTCTCTTTTTTGTGTTTTGTTTTGTCTTTTTTTTTTTAACTCTGAATTTGCAACTTTTGTATGCTTCTCCTCACTGCAAGTCCCCACTTCACAGAGGTTCAATGGAGGAACCACAAAAACAACACAAAAAAGTTTTTTTATTGATTTGTGTCAAGCAGTATATTTCACAGTCAGCCCCAGGAGAGTGAACTTCTTTTTTCACTCTGAATCAGTCCTTCCGCATCGTTTGCTTTCTCCCACACCTATATGTAAGATGGTGTGAATGACAAGGAGAGAGGAGGTCAGTTGTGGAATACTAAGTATGGGCAATGAATATCCATGGAGAGACTGATTCAGAGATTGTTTTCTTGCTTTGGGCTCAGCAGTCTTAGGTCATGGGCTGGGAGATGTCAGAAATGCAAACTGAAAAGTCGTCTTAGGTTTCCTACTGACTCATAAAGTCTAGTACTACTGGAGCCAGCCTTTCACCAGCCCAAGCTCTTTCATGAAGTACCGGCTTAGTCCTTAAATCAATCCTGTGACTTAGGTTCTAGTATTTATCGCATTTTACAGAGGAAAACTCAGATTAGGTGGGTTTTTGTGACTTATCCAAGATCTTACTGCTATGTAAGTGCTAGAAGGCCCAGGCAGCTGTCTGTTATTCCTGCGTTCTTAACTAACGCTGTCTCCTTGTTAGCTACAGGGATTTTCTTATATCTACATGAAAGAGCTGGGTTAGACAAGGGCATTTTTGTTTAGGTGCTGCTTGAAATGAGGGGAATGCCAGGTAAAATTAACACATTTTTTTTTCAAGACTTCATAAAGCCTATCAAGCTCACATTAGCTGTTAGAACATTCATCCATTTCCTATATTCCTTTGACCTTGCAGCACACTCTCCTGTCATCTTGCAAAAGTATTGTTGAATAAAATCCACTTTAGGAAAGATAACATTTGATGATTTTAAGAGTCCTACCAGAATTAAAGCCAAGTTTCTTGCCCCTTGCCTACTAATTCTTAATCTGTCAAACTTCTTCCATCCTCCTATAATAATGTGATATCCACAGAGAGGGGAGTTTCCAGATTCCTTGCCCCACCCAAGAAAGGGTGGAGCTGGGCAGGGCAGTGAAACCAGAAAAGACTGAAAGAAGGACTGAGAGGAAGGAGGAAGGACATGAAGCAGGGAGATGTGTGAAGAAAAAACTGCACCTTCACGGACTTGTAACAGGGACTTGAAGGACATGGAAGGAAACACTTAAAAGAGACAGAGAAGTGGGTGAGAGACCTGTTGGAACATAGACAATGGCAGTCTTTATCCTGATTTTGATTTTGTTCTTTTCCTTTCAGACTTCCCTGGCCCCTTCTGCCCCTTTCTTATGATTCCCCACCAGAAGGTGCCTTAGATTTATGGCAAGATTTTGGGGCTCAGCAGCCCTTCTTCAAGCTAACCCTGTTTTCTGGGCATTTACCCATGACAGGATGGGTAAATTTGGGTGCTTGATTTGGGAACTATATTCTTGCTCTTTTTCTTCTCTTTATTGTATACTAATTGTATTAAAGTTCCTTTCCTTGCACTGGAGTATGTTTTATATTGATGCAGCAGATGGCAAAAATTCATTTAGAGCAGGCAAGTCTGGGGGTCCAGGGTAACCCCTCAATCTGCCCAATAACACACCCTCTTACCTTAATTTTTCTCCAGACATTGCTGTTCAGGTATAATTTACCTATTATAAACTGGACATATTTAAAGAGTAAGGTTGGATGAGTTTTGATAGATTGTACACCCAAGAAACTGCCACTAGAGTCAAGAAAGACACTGCAATAAACATCGGAGTGCAGGTTTCCTTTGGAAATACTGTTTTTGCAAGATATGGAGACAACCCAAATGTCCCCAGATGAATGAATGGATCAAGAAGATGTGATAGATATACACAATGGAATACTACTCAGCCATCAAAAAGGTTAGCCTCATGCCATTTGCAGCATGGATGGAGCTGGAAGGGATTATGCTAAACAAGGTAAGTCAGAAAGAAAAATACATAGAACAGATGGTGTCACTTATATGTGGAATATAAAGAAACAAAACAAAGGGCTAGGGAACAGACAAAAATTGCAATCTGACCATAGATTTGAGGCATCCATCAGGGGAGAGGGAGGTACAGGTATCAAAACAGGAAAAGGAAGAGCACAGGGACTGTGGTGACGGAGCATGGGTGCTGTGGTGGTGGGAGAACTATGGGGACTACACCAGAGTGGAGAAATCAAATATTGTACAAAAATTAACAACAATGTAATAAAATAAATAAATACATCTTTTAAAAAAATCAAGAAACAAAACAAAGATCAACAACAAAAAGAAACCAAACATTTCAGTGGTTCATTGAGCCTTTTGCATCTCTCCTGATACCCCATCTTCAGGCAACCTTTGATCCTTCCAGTCTTAAAAATAAGTATTATGACTTTTGACCAAGTTCAGATTAACCTTGGGAACAGTGAAATGTCATATAATTTCTCTATCAATTCACCAGTGACATAAGGACCTTTTATATCAAATTAATTTCCAGATTTTTTTCATCTTCCTTTCATTTCCACAAAATCAGGCAACCAAGACCTTGTGGGGTTGGCTCGGAGGCCCCCATTCTGTCCATCACTATGACAGGAACTCTGCCAATGCACTGACCATCAGAAATAAATAAAAGACTTTCATGTATATTAGACGAATTAGGAAATGTTCATAATCATTAGAAATGGTAAGGCATTAGGGGATGATTCAGTGAGTTCTTGAAACTCTTGGCATTTCACAAACATTTCTGTGAAGAGAACCAATTGTGCTCCTTGTTCTCTGTAAAGAAACAAAAAATTGAGGATATGCAATTTCCACTACTGCATCAGCTCTTTGCTAGTTCCTACAGAAACAGAGATTCATATGTCATGGTGTCAGCTATCAAGGAGTTAAGAGTCAAATTCTTACTACCGATTATTTCCTTCCTGTGTTTAGTTTTTAGCTTTGTAGTGAAAAATAAACAAATAGATATCACTATCACTTATCAAATTGTCTTTTGTAACAGAATTGAATGTTTAGAGATTGTTTACAATAATAACACTAACACTTAAATATCTCCTCGAGGAGTTCTGAAAAAACTGATCCAGTGGAAAATGGTAGTATTAAATGTGTTATTTTGCTCTTATGTAGTAATTTCCACTTTTCCAAGACCCTTTGACATTAAATAGCTTATTTCAACCTCCAGATAGCCTGGTGAGGTAGGCAGTGCAGATATCATCATGACCATTCAATAAGGTGTTTCAGGAAGAAATAGAGGGAACAGTATGTATTATGCTGGTTGATGATGGCGCCTCTCTGCTCTACAGCTTTGCAGAGTGGCATGATTGTCTTCACAAGAGAATGGCAAATGGTGTGGTCTGCCCAGGATCACACAACAGATTACAGATAGGATTCACCATTGGAAATGAAGCAAAATATTGATATGAATTTGCTGCTCTGGGGTGGGATGAAGACTTAGCAACCAAAGACAGTGTATGAGATTCCTAGGGATTTGAAGAAGCATGAGAGAGGACAATCTCACGTCCATAATGGTTGAAACTGACTCCAAGTTAACTTAGAATGGCTGTCCCTGCCCCATCCCCATTCTACTTGGAGTCTTTGGAGAGTTCCTCTAGAGAAAGTTGGAATATTCTTATTGTACTGTTTATCTCTGAGACTGGGCAAAAGTGATGGCAGGTGCTTTTTAGCATTTGATTTTTAGGCAGAGAATTGTCAATCAGAGCCCATGATTAGGACCAAGATATATTCAAAGGGAGGATGGTGAGTGTTTGGAATTTCCTAAGACATAAGGAAAGGTTCAACCCTGAGTTCTGGTCCTAGATATCTTCATTTAACCAGCTTCATTAAATGATCTTTAATTTAATATTGTACTCATTGATCTACTCTTTTGTTTATTCACCGAGCCTCATCATTTTTTATTTCCCAGATAGACATAAGAAGAATAATTGCAGTTTTATTATAATTTACCAACTACCTAGTATTGCTTCATATTGTAAACTGATTTTTTTGGCAATGTCTTTTGATTTCCATATAGTAATTTTGAATTGATACTTATACACATACAAAGTCTGTGGAAATGTTAAAATAAATATTTTTCTGGAAGTTTTTCAAATTTGATCTGTATATTTCTTCATACTATCTCTTTCACCTTTAATATTTACATTTCTTAAAGTTGGATTCTGTTTTTTTATTCTTTGTTCTATTTCCACACTTAAAAAACAATCTTAAGATATTAGCTATTATGAGGTTGATGTTCCAAATCTATTCCAATTATTAGGAGGAATGTTGGTCTAAAAATCAGACACCGTAGCAGTAAATGACTTCAAAGCAAGCCACCCAGTAAGCTGTTATAGCATCTTTTCCCATTAGGAGCATGTTACCTATCCCTAATGAAATTATCTTATACTTGTCAAGTTGTTTCTTTCACAAAATTATTCTAGTTTTTCCCCATAAATGATGTTAAAATCTACCATGTAATTTATTACTATTGCTTATATTCTGACTTCAAATAATGTTATTTAAAAATTTCCAGACCTTAACATTTAATCTACTATGAGATAATTTTAGTTTTTTGGGATTAAGGTCACAAAGACAGGATTTTAATTACCTAAATTGGCTCCCTAAATTCAACAGTGCTTGAGGCAGAGTAGAGGCATAATTAGCCCTTACAATTCCTTGGAGTCTCCTTCCTTCCTTCTGAGATGAAACTGGGAGATTTATGGCATCAATGTTAGATTGGCCCTTGAATCTCAAAATATCTCCTATGTTTTCCTACTGTGTCCACTTCCAATCCTGTCATTCCAATAGTCATCTGGAAGTTCCCCTACAGTAAAAAGAAAGGGGTGTATATTAAGAGCTGCAGGGTCTTCGGTATCATGGTATTATCTCATTTTTTTTTCCTCCTGACAGTGCTACGCGATAAGCCCTTTTATCTCCTTTTTATAGAGGAGGAAACCACAGAGAACTCGTCTGATCTGACTCAAACAGGAACTGGTAGAATCCAGGTCAGAGTGTCGCTGACTGTAAGATTATGTCCTTCTTTGACATCATTCTGCCTCATTTTCCCAGTTTGTCTTCATATTTTTCAGCTTTAACAATCAGCATCTAATATTATCTGTCTCTTTGCTTCTCAATTTTTAATATTGCTGTCTTTAATACCTTTATAATAACTACTTATCTAGATCTACCCGAACTATTTCTGCAACTTTTATTCCTTGGAAATTGCTGACTATATATCCCAGTTCTACCCCAGCATCTCCAAGTCATTCCCCCTTCGCCCCTACCTTCCACTTTATTCAGCATCCCCTTTGCCTTTTCTACCAGAGGTACAGTCTCCACTCCCCACCTCATCATGCTGATATGAAAATTGTCTTAAGGAACTTCCCAACTGAACAGGCTGCCACATACTAAAAGTTAAAATATTACTCAAGATTAAAATCGTCATTGAAGACAATAATTTGACAATGGCCACAGGCTTTGTGTGATACTGTGTGTTGAATAGACCATTCACATTGTATGGGTGTAAGGGGAGGAGTTTGGAAGAGCCAACTGAGCTGAACCATGGAGGATAATAGGACCCAGACATATAAAGAAGAGTGTGAGAGATACGCCAGTCAGGGGAAAAGGTTGGAGGAAAAATAGGGGGCCCATGTGAACATGATGGGTTCAAAGGATGGGGGAGGCACTTGCTGAAAAGAGTTTTAAGGTCTCATGAGAGATGATGAATTCTTTTAAAGAATAGGTTTAAGGGCCATTGAGTTTACAAGGGCAGAATTCTGCTACATTCTTTTCGTCATTCAGTCCTACCAATTCTCTGCAGGTTATTCAGAACATTGCTTTAGCATCACAGAAGACAGATAAATTTAGAAACTATGATTTAAGGACCGACTGTGTATTACGCTGGATCTATAGGAATGTACCTTGCATCTACATAATTATTATTATTGTTCCTCCAATTATCTATATTTTCAGCTTTTCTTCTGGTAACTTTTTTTTAGCAATTACTGAGTCGTATATACTAAAGCCAATTTCTTCTCTGTCTTTTCTTAACAAAACTGCAGTCTGAATATCCTGATGGTAACTTTGACCTGACTTCATTTTTGAGACTGTCAAAAGTAATTAGGGACAGGAAGATTTTCTCCCTCAGCATCTGGAAATGCTAAGATACCAAGAAGGAGTCTCAAGTGTCATTAACTTCACCCTCTGCCTGCTTTTTATATCTTTCTGTAAAATAGACTATTTCACAGCCAGCAAGGTCTATTAAGGGAACTGTCCTTCTCAGCTGTCTTTGCCTTCTATGGAGAAACAAGAAATGGGCTTCCACCTTTGGAAGATACCATGGGTTTTCCTGTCACATTCACCTGCTTTTGATGATGGTGTGACATTGGGAAATTTAGATAACCTTCTCTGCCTCAATTTCCTCTTTAGATATTACCTCTAGGCCAAGCAATATTTTTGGAAGAATGGGAATGAGATGTCGCATATTAGGAAAGCAAAGGTGTGTGTGTGTTACTATCAAGATCTATCTTTTATGCAATAGGAACTAAAGTCATAGCATATTTAAAATTTTTTATTTCATAATTGTATAAATCTCATAGAAATACTGTATGACTGCACTCTCATATCCAATCAGTGTGAGTAAAAGATGGTGGAGGAAGCTGAGAACAGGGCAAATTTTCATAAATCTGCAACTTTACCAAGGCTTCCTTTCTTACCATTCTTTTCTTCAATTAGTGGAGAAATGGCAATACATTGGCAGGACACTTTTGGCTTGTGGGATCCAGCAATGCATACTCACTCAGTTAAGAGCTGTCTCGGCTGTAACAGAACTCCATGATCTGTTTTGAGCACAATTCCCTTTTTGTTATAAAAAGACTTAACAAAGTTTTTCTTTACTATAAAACCTAACTATCTATAAAACCTAAACCTAATTCCAGGCTGACTCAATTGACTGTGATTTTTTTTTTTTTGGCATTGCATTTTTAATTGGAGAAAACAAATGACAAGAAGAAAGCTTTATTATAAGAAAGCATTGCTGTGAATGGCATTGTGTTACAAAGATTCTTATCTGAGAGACATGATGTCTGATGGATCTATGTTATTAAACACACAAAAAATCTCTGGTTATTAATATAACCCCATATAAAATTATCGATTCAATTTGAGCTGTGCAGTGTACAAAGGGGTTTTCAGCTGCAGGAGGAAGCAGCTGATTGATTGATAGACCCTTATATACTCCCTGCCTCTCTATACCTGTACCAGAGACTTGTTGAAATTTAAAGGGACAGTTCTAGCTTGGCTGACCTCACAATCACGGGTGTGAGATTTTTTTTTTTCCCCTTTGCTTAGAAAACTTTGAAACACTGTCCAATAGTGGGGTCCTGTCTTCTAGGATAATCTGAACACAGTTAGTGGTTCTGTCTCGGGATTGGATTAAATGCCATTCCCCCCAAAACGGGTGGGACAATCAGGTGTGCTATCATCTTCTGTGATCCCCATGTCCTCCCCAATTTGCCTAGAGAGTTGGAAGGAAACTGAAATACAAGCACAGTAGAGTCATCTCTCTCCCGCATGTTGAGCACATGCAGGCACACACACAAACACATGCAGGTGTGCATACACACACAGTTCAATCTTTAAAGCTTAAATTCTCTAAATTTATATTTAGAAATAAAAATTCTCACCTCACTTACCAAATCAGAAACTCCAGGTTTAGCCCCAGCCACCTGTGTTTTAGTGAGAACACTAGAGTGTTCTGAAGCACACTACTGGTGGGGAATCACAATGCTAAAGAAACTTCAAGTGCTAGGCACCAGTCCCTGAAGGCTTTCCTGCTTTTCTGCTTTGTTTCAGTTACCCATGGAGTTCAAATCATAGTAATAGCATAGATAACAGTTGTGCTGTAGGCCGTGAAGTCTCAGATGTTTGTTTTCATGTAGAAATAAGAGTCTAGTGACCTTGGACTCCTCTCCTCTAATAAATGTTTCCGCTGTCTTTTCTCTAAGTCAAATCTTCTGTGGACACAATTTAGTCATGGCAGAAAATAGATATAATTTAATGCAATCAGAACTTGTTCTCAAAATCTCTGTATATCTTGCTGCCTTTACCTTAACCCTTTAGCATAACCCAATAAACTTTTCATTCCATGGATCCATGAAAATAAAAAAGTATGTCAGTAATGATGAATGACAATGGTTTTGGACCCTGTGCAATCCATCTCCAATTGTTATTCTGCTCAGCATCTAGACTGTGGATTCCTCTCCTATTTATGCATTTTACCACTTTAATCTCAAAGCTATAAACTCACTCTCCCAGTGGTTTCAAGTAAATTATACAAATGAGTGAAACAAATTGGGTGTAAACATTAAGGAGTGGTAGGTACTACGGCAAACGAGAGTTCATGGGCCATCTAAGAGATAATGAATCCTGGTCCAGCAATTTGTTCCTCTGGAGGAATGTGGACCCACATTGACAGATCTTCCAATTATTTCAGAGGAATTAGAATTGTGAATTTCATGTAAAATCTCTCAATTTTTCATTGCTGACAGCTCATTTAAAATTATTACAAATAGGGCCTCCCCGGTGGCGCAGAGGTTGGACGCTGCGCTGTGGAGCTGTTGGCCGCAGGCGATGCCGGTTCGACGCCCAGCCTGGGGGAGTCCCACATGATGCGGCAGACCTCTCCTGCCTCGCCCGCTGCTCCCCTCAGCAGTGTATCTCTGATCTGCCTGTTCTGCTCCCCACTCTGTCTCTGGTGAACCCTCTCGCCGCCCCACGCCTCTGGCCTGTACCCCAGCTTGTATACATAAATAAATTAAAAAATAATAATAATAAAATAAAATAAAATAAAATTATTACAAATATGTGCCTACGCCTAAGAACACACAGCGAGAAAATATACCTAGAACTTATAGAGTCCTGGGCTTTAGACATTCGGGGGTTGATTTCTGAGTCCTCTACTTTCTCATGAGTGACCATTGCCAGGTGGCTTAACCTCTGAGCTTCAGCTCCTTCACCTGTAAAATGGAAAGCATAATAACCTCTACTCCTCAAGCTTGCTGTGAAGATGAAATTCACTAATATATAACATATGTAAGTAATCCTAGGTATGATACAGGTTTTGGCTACTGTTATTAATCTTTGGGCTGGTTTTAATCCATGGGACACTTTGTAACCTCTGATCTAGGGACTTTCGCTTTTCATTTTGCAACGCTCCTGGCTGCTCTAAAAACATACTCTACCTGCTTGGTGTCCTAGCCTGGGAGTGAAGGATGTGGCCATCTGTATTAATCACTCCATCACTGGATTTGGATTCCTTTGAGCCAGCCTCTTGTGTCCTCACACTGCTGACAATTTTCTGTGTCAGGGCTCTGATCCAATGTTTCTGCCCCCCAACTTCTGAGTGAGATGTCCTCAACTCTGTGCTATTTCACATTTCCTCTGCGTGTGCTTCCTTCCCAGACTCAGAGCCTCCTGAATAGGCTCATCTAGGTCTCATCTCTTTTTCCTCGCTTCCCTATACCAGTCCACCTGCCTGAGCCATGACTAGAGCAAGAGCTAAGTTATGGTTACTAATAATGGAGATTAAATTCACTCTCTGGGTTTATTTACTCCCATAGCTTAGAGCTTTGATCTCAGAAAAGAAAACTGCTTCACTTTCCCAACTCTTTTGGGACCTACAACATGTGCATGTATGTGTGTGTGTGTGCGCGCACACACACACACACACACACACACCACCGCATAAACATCAAGGAAAATAAAATGACCACGAAATGAACTTCCAAAGGGCAAGGAATGCATTTCTATAATATAGGAAACAATTTTTCAGGAGAAAAACAAAATTTAAATAGTGGTATTAGTATCTAAAGAATAAATTGATATACAGTGCCAAGGTTATAAATCTGATGACAGTACTCTGTGAGTGTACTATTATATCAAATATTGGATGCCAAATATGATCAGCATTGGTAAAGAGAAAAGCAATAAGAAAATTTTGGGAAGCTAGATCCGAGACCATGTATGCTAATATTTATAGTTCACTTTGCAGGTTATAGTGCAGTGCGCTGCTCATTAATCACAGTCTTCTGTTTTCACATGTGCTTGCGCCACCAGAGCATCTGGAAACCAGTATCTTGTCTTGCCAATTTTAATCTCCATGCTAAGTACACAGTGAGACCTCTGTATAGTTCTTTCCTCCTATCCTCATTGTATCCCCATGTTCTAAATGGTGCTATGTTAGCACTAAGAGATCCTCGTACATGTATGCAGCCTAAGTGGAAATAAACACAGTTTCTAATCCCACAGATCATAAAAGTATTGAATAGCAATGAAGCCAAATCCAGATGTGTTCATCTGGGACAGCATTTCAATTGGCTATTTATCATCCATTTGGTTAGTTTAGAGGATGTCAAACAAGGGTTGACAATATAAAGAAAGCATGATGTTCAAACAAGATAAGTAAAATCAATGATCTTTCTTATTCTTTTCTAATGCTTCTAGCTGCCTTGGAAAATACATCTGCCTGGTGTCCTGGTCAAGGCCTCTCTTGCCACTGTTCTTGAGAAATGGGGTGATTGAACACCTTTATAAATGACAGTCGTAAATGGTCATACTCAATCTTTCTTCTTCAGGCCTCTGTTGTTTTTCCATCCACATTTCTCTTGCTGGGGTCCTAACCGTTTTTGATGGGAGGCAAAGGAATGAGAATTGGGACTTACGCCTTTCCTTAGCTACCTAAAGTCTAATTTGAGGAAAAGTTAAAGAATAGTCAAAATGAGGTGGCTGTGCTATTTATTTGTTCGGTCATCATATTTAAGTTAGCATTTCTTTCATCTTTCAGGTAATTTAAATGTGGTTGTAATAAGGGGGAATTACATAAAAGAGTTCCCTGATCTGTAGTGGTAAATGAGGACAAATATTAAAAAGCAGAAAAGGAGCATTATTTTATGAGAGTAGAGTGGATTCATTTTAATTGTATATATTTTGTGCAATCATTTCATTCCTGATGTCTCCTATTTCCTTTTTATAATTTATAATTTACAGTTTTAATATCTAACCATGAAAATTAAATGGTCCAAAAATAAAGTAGCAGATTTTTTAATTAAATCCATCCACTACTATTAGCACACAGAAAGTTGTATGCTGCTAATTGCTATTTACTCCTCTGGCTACCACAATCCAAGCGGAAAGAGGCAGGGGGTGGGGAGGAGTTAGAGAGGACTGGGACAATAAGCCTGAGTGAGGCAAAGCTACTTCATCAAATTCTCTGAACATAAATTAGCAGAGTTACTTTGCCCAGATTTCTCTTGAAATACCAAACTCGTTCCACAACCTGAAAATAAATAACAGAAGAGGACAAAGGAGAAGAAGCTTTTCTTTCTGCCTTCTGTAGACCCAGTTGCAAAGGTGCACTGATTTCTGGGTCCCAGGTGAGCACTAGAATGGCAGTTTGACCAGATTGTCATTAGGAAGCAATTTTTATACTCTTTGTATTTTGGTGCCCTTATTTGGTAAATAAAACTATTCCACATTTCGCTGATTATTTTTAGAAGAATCTTGCATTCAAATAAGAGGCTAACCTAAAAAGGCGAAGTTCTCCTTCCACCTCTCAAATGCTCCCATGTATATTGGCCTTCGGAGAGAGTGTTCTTTTTTTTTTCTTTAAGATTTATTTATTTATTTATTTATGCACAGAAGAACTGGGGTGTAGGCCAGAGTTGCTGGGGTTGGGGTGGGGCAGGATGAGAAGATTCAGCAGAGAAAGAGTGGGAAGCAAAACAGGTGAATTTACTGAGATACACTAAGTTAGGAGAACAGTGGGGGAGACAGGAGAGGTCTGCTGCGCAACGTGGATTAGCTCCCTGGCTGGGATTGAACTCAG
Organism: Scalopus aquaticus; assembly: GCA_004024925.1. Lineage (NCBI taxonomy): Eukaryota > Metazoa > Chordata > Mammalia > Eulipotyphla > Talpidae > Scalopus > Scalopus aquaticus. The sequence goes on along the minus strand of PVIJ01012258.1, from coordinate 24,271 downwards.
GCCCCAGTGGTGCTAGCGCTGAGACTTAACCACCACACTACCAGGGAGGCCCAGGAGACAGTGTTCTTGACCTCTTATTCAATGGGATAAATTTTCAGAGGTGGGCAGAACCATCTAGTTCAACTCTCACAAACAAACAAAGGGCCAGAGTAGGGTGGTGATTCATCCAGAGACATACAGCTAGAGGAGCAGACAGGAGATTAAATTACATTTGTTGACCTGATTGAGTTTTTTCAAAAAAATCCTCTTCTTTCCCTTTCCCCCAAATGAAACATTTCTCTGGTCCATGCTGTGAGGTATTAGACATACTTACAGTGTTTCAAAGGGTGACAATAAGTTTAAATGAAAATATAATCTATAGTGGTATATGAATGAAGATGCATGCCCTTTTTCTCTCTCAAATAACTTGTATTATTTATTTCTGTAAAGAGGGAAGAGCATAAATACATAACTTTACATACAGATAACCCCATGGATTTGTTTGATGTTTAATCAAAATTGTTTTATAAAGTACAAGAAAGTTGAGAAATGTATGTGTAGATTCTCACATTCCTTAAATAAAAGTAAAAACAATTAGCATTCTACATAGGGTTGACTATATTTTATGAATTAGAATATATGAGTTATTTGTTATTTGTGTTGAAGTAATATTTATTCACAACACTGCATATTATTTAGGGAAATATTATCTAGGAAAATAGGTTTGCACCTCCTCAAATGTATGTGGGTCTCTAGTCCCACACTAGAGACCCATTGTCCATTACCGAAGACCAGTTGCCTCCCCGCTTTCTCGTAGCTTCAATTCTGCAGTTATATTTCTAGGGTTTGTTTTGGTTTAGTATTATCAGCTCCTTTTTTTGTTGTTTTTCTTTGTTCCATATATGAGTGATAACATCTGGTATTTGTCTTTCTCCTTCTGACTTGTTTCACTAAGCATAATCCCCTCTAGTCCCGTCCATGTTGTCACAAATAGTAAGAGTTCATTTTTTTATATAGCTGAGAGAACTCCATCATGTATATATACCACATCTTCTTAACTCACTGTTCTGTCAATGGGCAAATAGGTTTTTTCCATAACTTGGTTATTGTATTTAGTATTGCAATGAACACAGAAGTGATAGAGCCCTTCAAATTAGTGATTTTGTAATATTTGGGTAAATACCTAGGAATGGAATTGCTGGATTATATGGCAGATCTATTTTTAATCTTTTTTTTATTTATATCTTTTACATTATTGTGTATTTTTTAATCTTTTGAGAATCCTTCATACTGATTTCCACAGGGGCTGGACCAGGTGAGGTCATAGAAAGGGCTCCATACTAGTATAACCCTTTGGCTGGGAATGCACATTAAGAATTATCAACTGAACTGCTTGGCTGAAAGAGGCTGCTGGCTCACCTCTACAAATGGGCAAAGTGCCTGGCTGGGATCCTTGCTCAGGTGCTGCTACAAATAAGAATGTATTCTGCCAAGATCTGAGTATTGGTCTCTGTAAGTCCCTCTCCTGCCTCTGTCTCTATCTGATCCCCAAGGGTCTAGTCCAGTGGATATACCCCCCAGAGATTCTGTTGCAGAATCTGAATGTTGCAGAACCTGAATGGGCCTCCCTGGAAGCATCTTGCAATGCTGTGGAAGCTGAATGTGCAACTTGGGTCTCTTTTCCCATTGGGGAAACTATAGTCTAGGGGTCCTCTTAATGTGCCAGCATGGAGGGTGGGCAGCTGATCAGAGTATAGCTGTTCCTCTTACCCTTCTAATGTACTATTTTCAGTCTCTGTGATATAGGTTTTGGGGGGCAGTGCTTCAGTCTTACCCCCAGGTTCTGCGATTTTCTCAATGGTGTCTGTGGATAATTGCTTTTTGTTCTTCCAGTGAGGGTGACTGAAATCAAGAAAAGCCTACATCACCTTCTTAATGACTACAGTCCCTCTGTCTATTTATTATTAGTGAAAATTAACCCATTTGAAATATGAGAGTGTATATATTACATTCTTTTTTTAGAGGCTTCCTGGTTGTACCAATGTTACTGGGTTTGGTATCTTTAGAGTACGGGGGTGTTCGGGGAGTTAGCTCAGAGTGTGAACTCTTATTCTCAATGGCAACATGGATTTTTATTTCTTAATCATAAGATTTATCAAGCCTATAAAGTCATTTAAGCATTACAGAAATGAGTAAGATAGAACTTCTTATACCTGGGCTTGGAATTAAAATTGGATAAAGAGATTGAGCTGAAGTAATTTGATGTATGTCAATCATATGCATAACCTGGAAATAAGAAGCAGTGATTTGATATTTTGACTAGATTGACTTATTGTGGCATGAAAATGACTACACTAACTATCTTAACTAACTCCATTGTCAAATAGAACTACTCCTCTGAAAACTGTGAAGGTGAGAAGAAAGGGCAGTAACTATGTGGGTCATATGGTTGGGAGTGTTTAACTTTTTTTGTTGTTCTTAATTAAAGGTTATTCTTAGGATATGTAAAAGCTGAGAAGAGACTCTCAACACAACTGGAATTAAATGTGCAGATGGGAAGCAAAACAGAGTTAACCCTGTCGCCCCCTTCTTTTGCAATGATAATCTGATTTACTTTAAGATACCAGATGGAAACCACTCTTGAGAAACTCTCCCTGGTGATTCACTGGCTCATTATCTCATAGTCAGCTTAGGTATTTCTCCACTTTGTCATTTGGTCTGGTGAATTCTTCAGCACATTTGGACCTGATGGTCCATTTTATTGGCCCTATCATTGACCATCATTTAACTAAGCAGGTATTCCAATACTGTGCTAGTACTTTTCCTACATAAAGGCAAGTATTTGTTCAAGGGAATAATAACAGGAAAGAAGAGCAAAACCTTTTCCTTCTATACTCTCTAGAGTTCCTACAATCTGCATTCCCTTAGTGAAGCCAACTGCATCCACCTGCACTTTATTCACACACAATCAACCAAAGCAACTCAGAGCTATAATACTCCAATAGTCTGATTATTTTCTAGAGAAACATGAAAGGCTGCTTCATATGCAAGGAAATAATATGTGTCTATTTCAGACATCATACATTCTTTTACATGACTTGGAATTTCTGTTCTCCAAGAAAGCTATTGTATTCACAAAGTAGCCTCTTTGTATTATTATAGAAGTGTTGGCCTATATAAAATTTGTGAATTATATGTTATGGATCCTTTTCCACTTTGTAGATCTGTCAACTGTAGTGGGTCATGTGAGATATATATGGCTAGATGGCTTTATGACTCATAAACAGAGAGTGGTCCATTGGCATATGTCAAATTCTGTACAGATTGGCAATAGAGAACATCATAAAAAAGAGAAATGCCTAATTCAGTCTTTAAAATGTGATATAATTCATTTATTGGCTCCTTTTATTACCACTTATTTTTTTAAATAAAAGGGAATGTGCCTTTTTAAACTAAATGACTTATTTATTTTATTTAAAATAATATTTATTAAGTTCCAGGAAAAAAATGAGTAAACATTACTAATAAATCCAAAAATAGAAAACTGTTAACGTTTTTATTTTCCATCGAGCTTGGCAGTAATGGTTGAACGTAAAATTTATTGTATTAAAGGAGAGTGATATATCTGGTTAAAAGAACACACATTTAAAGTGTATATGATAGTTTGAATTGGGTTTAGGAATGTTAGGAAATGTGCTGTGTGTGATGGTACTAGAAATGACATGTGTTAAGATTGTGAAACATTGGGAGAAATAAGCAAGGAGGAAGAGACTGTACAATATGTACATTTTTGAGACAAGAAAGGAGCCAAGAATTCATGTTGTAACCAAATGCAACAGAGATCTAGCTAAGATGAATCTAAGCAGATACAACTTCTTTTGTCTCAATTATGGGTTCTTCTAGGGCAATATAACCATGAGAAATGCAACAGGCAATTGAAATAAATAATAGTTAGGAGCAAAGGTATGTGTGCTCCAGAGATTGCCACTTGGGTGAAGGTCAAGGAATGTTTGCTCAGTAGTAAAAGGAGAGCAAAAGGAGAAGGGATTTGAGATTCTAAGTTAAACAGATTTTATTATTCCACAGATTTGAGAGATAGGTAAGTAGAGTATTTAAAGGTGTGATCTCTTCAATTCAGACATGGGTTGAGATCCTGGTTTGGTAAGAAATCTAGCTGTTAGTTTTCTTGAGAATAAACTGAAAATAGCAGTAATTGTAATGAGTTGTGAAATTAAAAATATAAAATGCTTAAAATAGTACTTGATCCATAGTAAAGTAAGTCAATGGATATTAGCTATTATCACCCACCAGTGATTCCCATAGGCAAGTCAGGGTTGTTTAAATAACATTGCTTCCCATGGCCATTGCTTCTTGGAAGAAACTCGAGCATTAAGAACATAATCAAATGGATTATCTCAGTAGGTTTTGTAAAATAACTTAGAGTACTAACAAATGGGGAGGTTTTCAAAGTCTGATGACTTCCTCTGTTTTATGGGAAAAAAAATATTGCTCTTTTTCCTTGCTAAGTTGTTAAGATAGGGAAATGAAAGTCAGCCTTTGTTCATTTTAACATTAGGATGTTCTAACATACATGTGATTTGACTCTGTACTATGTTATTTATGAAAGCAATTTCCAGTTCCAAACCTTTTTTTTTTTTTTTTTTGGTAATACCATTATTTGGTAATAATGGTAATGACTAAAACTATACTTGACATTGTTATCTGCATAATAATCCATTGTGGATATACTTGGCTATAGTCTGCTATTGGAGATTTATAGATTCTGATATCGTGGCGATGTTAATTTCTTATTCATAAATAATGTGGCGATGTACATCTCTATTCATTTTTTCACCAAATATTTATTGAGCACTTACTATCACTATATTCCAAGCATTAATCAAGGCCCTGGGGATAGCAATAAACATGGCATCTCTGATTTTTACCAGATCTCAGTATCCAACTTCAGCCAGTCACCAAACATTAGTCCATTATTATTAAAAACAACAACAACAACAACAAAACCACTGTAGGGCCTCCCTGGTGGGACAGGGGTTAAAGTCTCAGCACTATCAAGCTATCGCCAGCCACTGCAGCATGAGTTTGATCCCTGCCCAGGGAGCTGACCCACATGATGCAGCAGACCTCTCCTGTCTTGCTCCACTGCTCCCCTCAGCAGTGTATTTTAGTCAATCTGCCTGTTCTACTCCCCACTCTTTCTCTTGCAAATCTTCTCACCCCTTGCACCTCTGGCCTGCACCCCAGTTCTTGTATGCATAAATAAATTAAATAAATCTTTTTAAAAATTATAAAAAAAACACTGTAGTCAACTTGTTAGAATGGAAGAGGAAAAGACTATCAAACCTTCTGAATACCATTCTTTCCTCATTCAAGGACAGAAATATCATCTGTTGATTTTTGGGATAATTTGTCTTTCATCATATCTGGTCACTGTAAGCAAAATTATTTGGAACACACACTCAAACACACACATCTAGAAAGGAGGAAAATTCCTATCCAAGGAACAATTCAACAGGTGAACTCCTTAATAGGGTTTCTAAAACAGTGTTAATGAAAGGCCTGGTCAGGGATGGTCAGTGTGGCTAAGAACTTCTGGTAACCCCAGATTGGACATATCAGTATAAATAGAAACATAACATAATATCACACTGGGTGTGCTAGTTATATTTCTAGATGCAGATAGCTTTGGTAGAATAAAGTACTTAAAATGTGAAGTCAAATGGATCCTCTTGCAAAGTGAAATGATTTTTCCCTGGGGGGAGAGCACAAGGGATTATGGGTGCTTTGGTAATTGGAGAACTATGGTGACTACACCTAAGGGGAAAAATCCTATAGTGTAAAAAAAATGAACAAGGCAGTTTAATAATAGTAGCTCAATAATATAAAAATAATAATAAATTAACAAGAGGAGGGCAAAACCTTGTGGAAAAAAATTCCCAGAGTGCTAGATTGTTAACTGAATACAAAAATCCCAAGCACATAACTTATGAGTAAAATAGCAGCTAAACACAATCCCTCAATGATTATGTTAAATATTGTGATTTGCCCTATTTTGGAGGGAACATGGTACAGCTTTTTGTGAGAAAATAGGGTCACAGCAAATCCTATTTGCTTTGCCTGCACCACTACCTTCTGCTGAATGTACAACTCCTGAAAAAAATAGAGAATTTGCACATTATATTTGATGCTTTTAATAGGACTGACAGCTTTAGTCAATTTTTTTCCTAATGACAAAAGTAATAAGTCCTCATAATACAAAATTTGAAAACATTCAGATAAGCACAAAAAGAAATCATCACTAACTCATTACTGAGGAATAATCTCTGTAACCATGATGGACTTGTTAGCTAGAAAGGATCAAAACATTGACATTAGGTTTGGAATCTAAATTTCTCTTGGATAGCAGGAATAGACGTTGTTAAGGATAAAGAATTATTAGTAAGTCGAAAACCAAACTTTTCCGCGCATGCCATGACTGCTGCTATGGAAACCCACATCTGACCCGGAGATAACAAGCAAGCACATTTGACAATGACCAAATATGGGCTAGTAGCATCATGTCATGCCAGGCTGCCAAGTTAAGGGTTCTGTATTCTTTGGAAGTTGACCATGTCCCAAAAGATGGCCCAAAAGGAACATACAATGCACATTGATGTTAATGTCAGGACAGAAGATTTAGGGCCTGGATCTAACAAGAGGAAGACCTGCCTCGCCCACTCAAAACCCAGGTCCCAGATTCCAAGTCAACCACCTGGGACTTTTTACCATGTATAATGCTAGAGAAGATGTACTTTCAGTATCTGTGGAAGGTACGAGAAAAACAGTCATCAGTGGCAAAGTGACCTTTCCCCAGGCTCCTCCCCTCTGTTTACAAATGGGCTCTAATCAGCCTGTAATTTTTTTTTTTTAAAGATTTGCTTATCTATTTTTGTATAGAAGAATTGGGGTGTGCCAGAGGTACAGGATTCACCAGAGACAGAGTGGGGAACAGAACAAGCAGATTGACTGAAATACACTGCTGAGGGGAGCAGTGGGTGAGACAGGAGAGGTCTGATGCACCATGTGGGTTAGCTCCCTGACCGGGGATCGAATTCAGGCCAAAGTGGTGTGGTGCTGAGACTTAACCCCTAGGCCACCAGGGAGGCCCAGCCAGTGATTTTTATTATGGTCACAAGTACAAATGACTTGATGTAACAAGCTGGTTTTATTTTCCCCAAAAACACATCTCCCTGGCTCCAGAAGAGCCCTCAGAAGCAATTTTGACCACAGTAGAATTTTGCATTGAGATGCCAGTTAGCAAATGACTAGGCACATGTGCCCTTTATGCTGGAAAAGTAATTTAATAGCAGTATGCTCTGGCATTGGGTGACTAGCTGTAATGCAGGACAAGAAACCAATTTTATAACTGAGACGGTGCCAAATTCATCCTGGAGCTATCTTCTATAGAGGTCTAGAAGGTAAAACTATTAAATAAAACTTCTATAAGACAGCCCATGAGATCTCTTTTACTGACAGTTGCAAAATTTCTCTCCTCTATGAATTTTTCAATTCCCTCCAATGAAAGAAATATAGCTTCTCTTAAAATAGAGTCTAACTTTCTTCTGGTTTTCACTTCAGTTGAAGGGAATCTGTTAATGAATGACAGATAATAAGGTTCATAATTTTACAATGATTTTCCAAAGCAGGTGAAAACAACTCCTTTTTTTAAAATTGGTCACTAATTCCTTTGTAAACGAGGGTAATTTGTTTCCTAGAATTAAGCAAATATCAAAAGTAAGAAAATGTAAATTATTGAGAGAGTAACTGGAATAAAATATATTCCAGTGAGTTCGATAAGCTATTCCAACAGTTATTAGAAGTTTGGGAGCTGCAAGTTCTGTGGCTGCCAGTGACAAGAAGGGTGCTTAGCACCCAAACAAGCCTCACTTGTCTCATCTCATCTGTCACCTGGGAACTCTAGCTCCTCTTCTAGTCTCACCAGAAGGAAGAACTGATTCTCCTAATAATGTTCAAGGTCTTTCCCATCATCTATGGGGTTTAAAAGTAGGATTCTCCTTATGCATGTACCAAAGCAGAAAATGAAACTCTACCTCTAACTTACCCTTCTCCATGCATCGGTGGAAGAAAGTACTACTGTCTGAAAGGGTGATTATCCGGGGTGGGTGCAACCTAATCAGGGGATCTTTTTTTTTAATTTATTTTTTTATTATTCATGTTTTTTACATTATTGTGTATTCCCCATATGTTACCCACCACCAGTTCACCAGCGAACCATCACCATAGTCCCTTGTGCTATTTTCTCCCCCTTTTTGAGCCCTTATCCTCCCCCTCCCTTGCTGGATGTCTCTTTTTTGTTTGGTTCGCCTATATTTCAGTTATAAGAGAAACCATTCAATATTTTTCTCTTTCTTTGCGGAGCATTATCCCTTCTAGCTCCATCCATGTTGCTGCGAACCGCATATGTTTATCTTTTTGGAGTGCTGAATAGTATTCCATTGCGTATATATAGCACATCTTCTTGATCCAATCATTTGGGGGGGCATTTGATTGTTTCCATATTTTAGCTATTATAAACAATGCTGCAATAAACATACGGGTGCATGTATCTTTTTGGATTAACGTCTTTGTGTCCTTTGGGTAGATTCCCAGAAGTGGTATTACTGGGTCATATGGAGATCTTTTAAAATCAGATTAGAGGTCAGAGGTGGATCAGATGTCAGAGAGGTCAGAGAAGCCTGCTCTGGCTGGCCCAAAGATGAACTCTCATCCCATGAGTTCCTCAGCTGCAAGAAACTGACTTCAGAACAACCAGAATGATCTAGAAGTGACCCCCAAACATCAGGATGAAAACACATCCTGGCTGATACTCCACTGTAGCCTTTTAAAACTGAAGCAAGGATTCAGTTTGGTCAGACTCTGGACCCATGAGAACTATGATATAATAGTTGTTAAAGATTGCTAGTTTGCAATAATTTGTTATACAGCAATAGAAAATGAATATGCCAATTCCCTTACATATATGTGCACAAATGATCTAAGCCAGTCCCATTTATGCTTTTTTTCTATCAGCTTCAATGAGATATAATTGAGAAATAAGATTGTAAGATATTTGAAGTGTATATGATGAAGATTTAATGTACATGCTCATCATCAAAGATTATTTCTACCTTAGTTAACTAATATCCATTTAGAGAGAGATGGACTTATGTATGTGTGTGAAAAAGAACATTAATGTTCTACTCTCTGAGAAAATTTTAATTATACAATAATATAGTAATACAGTGATGTTAGCCATAATTACCAAGTTTCTTTTGCAGGAAGCATTCACAATGAAAATTCCTCATGTTTCTCATAGAGAATAGAGAAAGACTCCCCTACCATGGGTATCTCTGTCTTAATCTTAAAGGTGAGCATGTAGTAACTTCAGTTCTCTAAGGTGTCTTAATCATCTTATGATGCTACTCACACAAGTGGGAACCAGTGTGGATCAGTGAGGCCACCGTCCAGCAGGAAAAAATAAGAAATGGAGTTTTGCACTGGAATTTAGTTTCTGTGTGTTCCTCCTCCTAATCCAGGCTGCTTGCAGGACTCCAGACACTCACCCCTGATTAGACACTGCATACCCCTCCAAACTTCTCTCCCCATACCCGGACAATCTGGCTGTCACAACTGCCTAACCCCAAAGCCTATTTATTCTTCCACTCTCATTCTAGGACCCCACCCTAAAAAAAAAAAAAAACCTCAACAGTATTTTTCAAAAGTTTTAGCCAAGGTCACAAAAAACTAAGGCTACTGTAGAGGCAGGATGGCACTGGGAGCACAGATTCTCCAGGGAGCTGGGCAGACAGGTCAAAAGGAGGAGTTCTGGAGCCCTCGGTGGCTTTTGGCAGGCTTTTAATAGTCTTTCGTAGAGAGGCAACCAGGAACAGGACAGGTAGGATGGCCAGGGGGCTGGTTGGCGAGGCTGGACCCTTTCCTCGCAGGCTACTCCTGCCTGGCAAATCTTCACTTTCTTGGGCTCTCTGGCGGCATCCGTGGCCTCTCTGCTGCTCCCAAATGGTCTTCTGCTCCACGCTCTATCTGCTGCTTGCCGCTTCCTCTAATTCTTCTTCTCTGTTTATAAGCTCAGTCTCTGGCTCAGGTGCGCCCCCTCACACAGGCCCACACCCTACTCCAGGTGCCCACCATCAGGCATGCGTATAGGCTTGCAGAGGTCCATCACTGAGGGGAGGGCAGAAAAACCTGATAATTCTCATTTACCCTACAGCTACACAAAGCGACACACAAAGAGGGACCCTGGATTAGGTCTGGAACAGGAAAGGACAACAATGGAAAAGTCAGTGAAATCCAATTAACTTATATAGTTTAGTTCAGAAAATTTTGTCAATGTTAATTTCCTAGTTTTATAGATGTCGCACGGTTAGCTGAGTTTTTAAAGTTAAGGGAATTGGGGTGAATGGTGTACTGAAATGCCCCGTATTATATTTGTAACAGTCCTATAATTTAAGCTTATTTCAAAATTAAAGAGAATTATATTTGGAAGCTAAAGAAAAATAAGGAATCATATATTTTTTTCTATTAAAATTTATTTTTATAGTATTTTGATAAGGGTATTTCATAATGCCCATCTGATCCTGATCCAGTGACTCTGCTCTTATGAATCTACCCAAAGGACACAAAAACACTAATTTGAAGAGAAACCTGCATGCCTATATTTATTGCAGCTCTATTTATAATAGCTAAGATATGGGAACAACCTAAATGGCTCAAAATAGACAAACTGATCAAAAAGCATGGTACATATATATTCACAATAGAATACTACTTAGCAATCAAAAAAGATAAACTCATGGGCCTCCCCGGTGGCGCAGCAGTTAAGCGCTGCGCTGTGGAGCTGTCGGCAGCGGCGATGCGAGTTCGACACCCGGCCAGGGAGAATCCCACATGGTGCTGCAGACCTCTCCTGCCTCGCCCACTGCTCCCCTCAGCAGTGTATTTCTGATCTGCCTGTTCTGCTCCCCACTCTGTCTCTGGTGAACCCTCTCGCCGCCCCACGCCTCTGGCCTGTACCCCAGCTTGTATGTATAAATAAAAAATAAATCTTAAAAAAAAAAAAAGATAAACTCATGCTATTTACAGCAACATGGATGGAGCTGGAAGGTATTACACTAAGTGAAGTAAGTCAGAAGGAAAAGATAAATATCTGATGATTACACTTACATGTAGAATATAGGGGAACCAAATAAAAGGTCAAGAAAAAGACAAAACTTGCAAGCTAACTGTAGAGCTAGGCATACAGCAAGGGAGGGGAAGAGCACAAGGTGCTATGGTGGTGGAAGAACTATGGGGACTACATCTGAGGAAAGAAATCAAATCCTGTGCAAAAATGAACAACAATGTAGGAAAATATATTTAATTTTAAGGAGGTATTGAATGTAATTATTTTCATTTGAAATCCTGTGTATTTCATGATTAAAAAATATTGTCCTGGGTTAGGTATCCATTGGCTTACTCAAACTGTCAAAGGGATCAACTCACAAAAAGTTAAGTCACTGGATTTAAGGCAATGGAAAGCTGTTGATTTTTACAATTCCAGGCTGCCAATATCAAGTGTCAAATAATTGGATTGAGATCTAGGAGAAACGACTGGCCAAAGAAATGTCTTCATTTTGGTTTTAGTTTTGAATGAGTTGTTCTGAATCCAAGGTGTTTTCTTTAGCATACTTTAGTTCCCTCCACAGCTATGTTCTGGAAGGGTGCTGACTTAGAATGGCAATACCTGAAAGCTATTGAGCAGGTAAGACCAATACCTGAAAGCTTCCATCTATAAGCACACGCTCCATTCAGCAGACACTAGTGCCCCCCAGCATCTCCTACAGAGGGCTTCTTTTTCTTTATCATAGTACATTTGTTTGGAGCTTGGGTCAGGGTTTATATTATTAATGACTTCCGGAGACATTTGTTCTTCAGATAAGTGTCCAAAACACTTTAACATGCACACACAGGCTTTATCCTCTGCTATGCAATTATGCAAAAACAACCTTGTATCTGTCACTGAGAATCACTGAAGGTGCCAGCAGTGGAGCCAAGTTAACAGGACTACTCAGGACAACACTGTAGGGTTAAACCCCCAAGCTGGTTAGAGTTTTAGGAATTGTGCTCAGATTTCTGCTGTGCCACTGCTATGTGATGTGGGCAAGTCACTTCACTTCTCTGGTTCTTAATTTCCTCATTTTAAAAACAGGATTATAATACTACCTACTACAAAGAGTTTCACAAAGTTTGGTTAGTTATATACAAGGAATATAGTAAGTGCTCAATAAATGGTAGAAGTTATTATTTTTAAGCCTCCAAGCCTAGATTCTCTACTCTAGGGTACATAGAATGAAAGGGCTAACAAAAGAGAATAAATTCACAAGAGTCAGAATGATACAAAATGGATAACATTTCAAATGTGTCTGTTTTACAGCAGTCAGGTTAATAAAAAATATGTGAAATATAATTAGTATATAGTCTCATTGTTTTATTTACTACTTTATTATAGTAGGTGGGAAAAAATTAGCCAAATGAAAGAAACTTCATATGTTCACAGATAGATTTTTCTCCCATGAGGTCTACAGTTCCTCAACACTATTTTTAAGCAAACACAATCCCTGTACTTGGAGAGAAGTTTAGTAGCCACTACCCTCAAAATTACAACCTAAAGCCTAAATCCATACTCAGCAGGGACAGAAAATACTCTTCAAAATATCAATGGATTTTTCATCTCTCAAATCATACTTTTTTCTTTAAAATAATATAGCAATATTTATGCATGTTTGTGGAATAAAGCATTTATTTATTTGCAATCACTAAACAATAAATTTCTCATAGAAGAGCAGCCTGGCAAAAATTTTGTGATCATAAGACTTGTTAATTGAATTGGTTTGAATCAGTGATTCATGTTTACTATTTAACAGACATTTATTTATTATGCACCTACTATGTTCAGAGCTCTTTGAAGATACACAGGGTAAAGACATGAGCTGGCCACCCTCCTGCCATGTGACACACATTTTAGGAGGTGACATGCGGCTGCATAACTGCAAGAATCTACCTGTGCTTATCGGGCCCACATTAGTGAGAACTATGCAGAGTTTTAGTTCATCGGCTTGAGATCATGCCTTTGAGTGGGCCAACTCTGACTTACAAAACTCACCACTACTCGTTCAATTTCCTCTTGAGATTTTGACCTACAATTCAGTCTGATGACTTTTTTGAGTCCTAATCTATAGGAATAACTCACTCTTACTGAGACATGCTGAGTGGCCAGCACCATTCTAAGCAGTCTCATGGGTTCGCCTACATAATCCTCATTGTTTGTCCCACAAGTTAGGGATGGTTATCATCCTCATTTTCAGATGAGGACACTGAGCCTAAATCATAACTGAAGTCCACTTCAAACAATGGAAGATGCTTCCCTTGCTGGGCTCTCTGACTTGTGTGAGAAAGGAAAGTTCTTTTCAGAATGCTACTGGTTGATGTCTAATGTCCTTTCTACCTTCCTGCTTCCTGGATTTGCTCAAAGTAACAAAGTTCATGGCCAGGGAGAGTGTATTTGTGTGTGTGTGGTGTGTGTGTGTGTGTGTGTGTGTGTGTGTGTGTGTGTGTGTGTGAAAGAGAGAGAACATCTATAGTGTGAAAAGGTCAATAAAAAAAGAACATGACAACAGAGGGAAAATCAAATGTTTTGTCAGGTTCTCAGACTCCTTTGCAGCTAGGATTGGCCACTGGGGAGTCAATCTTACTAAAATTAACATTCTCTAACCCCCAATAGATTGGAGACTTTTGTTGACTTTACCAAATCCCTGTACCCTTAGAGCTCATATCTGGTGGGGAGATCACTCCTGTACAACAATCTACAGGAATGTAGGGGCATATGTAGCAAGCATACTTCCTGGGTCATAGTTATGAGCCAGTCATGCCATGAGGTCACAGGGAAAGAGTTCTGACACATTATGGGAGAAATAGGCCTTGAAGGAAGCGGCCAGAACCTCCTGGTGGCCAGATCAGCACGTGCAGGTGCAAGAAGGAGGCAATGTATGGGGAATGCTAGGGTCAGGGGCTGGCTTATGCTGGGGAGATATTTTCACTCTAGTTTCCCTATCACTTTTCCCCTTTTCCTTATGTTGTGCTTCATCCTTTCACTCAAAGGGCATATTTCCTTTTCTCTTTGCTTCCCCCAGAACCACAATCAATGCTCTTTCCTACCTTTGTTTAAAAATCCACATCCCAGGAGCCTTTTCTGTCTGGGTCTCCTTCAGATAGATCCAAGTAAGGCAGAGAGCCCAGATTCCATTTAGGGAAATATCGATCTGCATGTTATTATTCATCTTAGTCCTCACAGTGTGTTGCTGTGGTTGTAAACACAGCCTAAGTCAGGTCCAATGTGGTTGGCACAATCCAACCAAAGCCCAGGAAAGACAGTGACAGAAGATGGGATTCAAGACACAGTACTCTAAAAATATGGCACCTTGGTATATTGCATATTTAAACTGAAAGAGTTTGAGAAATGACAATAGCAGAAATTTCACTCTGCCTCCCACTCTTCTTCCCTGAGACTGGTCATAAACTCCTCATATGATTGGTACCCTCTCTAGACTCTGAGGAAATGTGCATCGTTACCTCTAAAAGCAAAGGGACCCCAAGAAGAATTTCGACAAACAGATCTTGCTAAGTCTCCCCAGTTTACTGCTGCATCACTCTCCTTACATGTATATTCCTCCAGGACTTCCTGCTCTTCATCAATCATAGCATAAAAATCCTCAGCTCTGCTTCTTTGGTATTCATTTCTTTATGAAGTCTCTTGTGTTATATAACATTTGTTATATAAACAAATGTGTATCTTAATTTGCCTTTGTCAGCTTAAGATCCGGTCAGATACCCCCTCACAAAGATATGAACGCAAGACTCAGGAATGAATGGTGCTTGGTCTTTGCTTGGGTGTCATGCCTGCTTCTCTATGGTGGTTTCATTTTATCTTCCAGTAAAAGGAAAGCATAGCTGACGGCAGCTCCCACTTGTATATTTTAGAGCTTCAGAAAAAAATTTAGAATTTTCCCCTTTTCTCTCTCTGTTAGGATTCATTGACACAGTGTAGGTCAATCAAAGGCCCAAATTAATAACATGTCAGCCCAAAGTTGCCATTGGGTTTATGGGGTCCTAAGAGAAGGAAGATCACAAGGGAGAATGGTACTAAATCAGGATTTGGGGGAGCAGGCCTGGAGTCTGAGGACCCCCATGTGAGTTCTTTCTTGATTTTTGTCTTCAGTGAGGAAAGAATTCAACCTCAAGACCAAAGTCACAGAAAAGCAAGAGATTTATTGATAAGTAGGTAGGAAAAAGGACAGAAAAGCTCTCTGAGTGGAGAAGGGACCCAAGTGGATACCCACTGAGGGGGTAAGAAGCAGGCGTTTATATGAGTATGGTGGGCAAGGAGTGGGGGTTTGGCCACTTGGTGTCTTTTGCTGATTGGTTGGACCCACGGGGGTTTCCTAGTCTACCTAGGTCCATTGAGTTTGTGGGGTTCTCCTAGGCAACCAGGGCTCACTGAATTTGCCCATGTTACCTGGCCTAACTTGCCGAAACTATTTTGGCCCACTGTTTTAGCACTGTGTTATTGTTTTGGTGTTGTGAACACCAGATTCGCTAGATTGGGGTGGAGGGAGGCACCTCCTGGTCTGTGATTGTTCTCCAATTAGACTGTTAATGGACTTAGGGGCTGAGGGCACCCTGTTTCTACCTGAATGCCTATACCATTTCCTAATTTCCTCCTTCTGTACCCCAGATAACTATGACACTTTCATCATCTTCATCAACAGATCTGCAGTCTGTAAGGCAAGCACGTTATTGAATTTCCTGAATATTTTTTCTGGACTTTTACTCAATCACTTATTGTTTTCTCTCTTAAAATTAAATTCTTTGTCAAGAAGATTCAAAAACCCCTGCTTCCACCTGACTTAACTACCCTATTTCCTGCATTTGATCCTGTCTCCCTGCCATGTCCCTCCTTTGATTGTACTTCCAGCTGCCCTCGCTTTCCTTCTCTAAAGATATATTATTAGCTCACACCTTTACTTCATTCTCACTTCCTGCTTCTACCTCCTAATTAGCACCTTTCCTAAAAATTTTTAAGCTAGGACATAATACTGACAGATAGCATGCTGCACCATTAACTAGATTTTTTTATTCTTTGTTCTGGTTCTCAACTACCTTATAGGTGCCCATTGGCTGGGAAATTAATTTACACTTCCTTCTACTATACCTTATATCACAATGTCAGCTCTACCTGTTAGATGTTCAGAACAAACCATCCCATAGTTTATAACAACTCTTTATTTATCTCGTGCTCCTGTAAGTTGAATATGTAGGCTAGGTGCAGTCAGCCTGTTCTGCTGGCCTTGTCTGGGCCCACTCTTGCATCTGGGCTCAGTTTCTTGTTGTTGAAGCAGGTCTGCTTCTGAAGTTGACTATTGACCAGGATAGAGAGGTGACAGGGCTGCATTTCTGTCATTATCAGGTATGCCAGCCCAGAATCATTTACATGGCAGTGGACCATTTCTAAAAACAATGAGAAAGGAGAGGACTAATGTGCAAACACTTTTTCCCCCTGTACCATTTTTTAAAATTAAGGCAACATTAGTGTAAGGAAAATGGGTTAAAATCAGGCTATTTTCACCTTCCACACAGCAGAAAACCTATACCTTGAAATGTTCTTTTTTCCACCATTCTGACATCTAGCAAACAACAGATGGGCCTTGTATTTGCAACCATGTACAGACTGTGGGCACCTAACAGTGTGACGGGGGCTGGGTAGTAGAGTTGCTGTTCTGCTTCTCTCCATGTTGGAGTCTCTCTTGCTCTGTCTGCCTGCCTATGTGTATGGGCCCCTGTCTCATCATTAAAAGACTGCAAATCTACCAAAGGATCCTTTTATCGTCTGCGAGAGCTGATAGTGAACCTACCTGGCCCGGGATGGTTGCACAACAGTTGGTTTACAACACTGTACATGATTAGCGGAATAGTTCATACTTCTTCAGATGTATGTTCCCCACCACAGCCATTACCAAGGCACCCATATGCTTTTTTTTAAGATTTATTTATTTATGCATACAAGAACGAGGGTGTAGGCCAGAGGTGTGGGGTGGTGAGAAGATTCATCAGAGACAGAGTGGGGAGCAGAACGTGCAGATCTATAAAAATACACTGCTGAGGGGAGCAGCAGGTGAGACAGGAGAAGTCTGCTGTGCCGTGTGGGTCAGCTCCCTGGCCTGGGACCAAACTGGTGCTGTAGTGACTGCTGATAGCTTCATAGTGCTGAGATTTAACCCGTTGCACCACCAGGGAGGCCCACACTTTATAAATCTCTGCTTGTGTCACATTTGCTTTTATCCCATAGACCAAAGCAAGCCACATGTCCAAGGTCAACATCAACATAGGAGAATAACAGCGTTGATAGAAGAAAAGGAAGAATTTTTGCCATTTTTGCAGTCTAGTATGTAAGGTAAATCCTAAGTTCTCAGTAAATGATGCAGTTACCAGTTACGGGCTCTTAAAAGTTACTGTACCAGGAAAAGAGTTAAAAAGCAGAAAAGCCTCTGCAGTGAAAAGCCTTGGCTACAAGAGTGATAAGACACCCCCTCCCAACTTGCAAGCCACATTTGCCCTAGCCAAACTTAGCCCGCATAACAAGGGAAAGTCCCAGACTATAAATTACTGATAAAACTTGTTAAGAACTTTGTAAGCAGGCTGGTCTAGATTTATTGCAGGGGGAAAATGGTCTCTAAATCCCAATTAGCAAGTGTTTGGTTTAGTTTATCTCTGGATTCTCTGTCCATAACATTACCTGATGTCTTCCTTATGACTGATCCTTCCGATAAGCATTAGCAAGTTTGTTAACCATTAAAGTTTGTCTTCCGCATCCTTTGTAATCCCCCTTGTCTGGGGGTTCCTCTTCTTGCATTCCAAAGGAAAGGGAGTTAAACAGAAGTTGTTGAAAGTAAGCTGGTGCCCACCATCTCCACCTTGACCACTCCTCCTCCCCTTCACGTACCCTCGCCCAGCTCCCCTTTCTTGCCTTTGTGTAAATAACCCTGCAGCCTGCCAGAGAGCAGGACCCTGGTTTTTCGGACAGGAGTCTGCCACTCTCCTCATTTGTCAACAAATTAAACCACTTGCCTTTTCCTCAAACTCTGTTTCCTTTAATTGGCTGAGGGAAACCGAGGCCGAGGCCAGCGTTAGGTATCGTAAACATAGCAGTGCTCAAATTGTATGCTTTCTGAAAAGTCTAATGCTTCAAAATATTAGTCAGGTGATTCTCTTGAAATGCTTTTCCTTCAATAGACATGTTCTCTTTTTATTGGTCCTTTCTCACTATTTGTGTTCTCTCTCTCTCTCTCTCTTTCCGATTCTTTGGTTGACTGCATGAAATATATTGATCATTTTGAAGTTGGATATCACACTTTGTAGATGTGTATGTGTGTTTGTGTGTGTATACATGTATGGTGAGTAGGCACTCTCTCTCCTTTGTCAAGCTTTACTTTTCTGAATATAATCCAAGATCACATTCTTCAGACATAAATCAAATAAGAATGGGAATAAACTGAATACATAAATTTCACATGTTAATTTTGTCAATTAAAAAAACGATAGTAAAACTGATGAAACAAGGTTCATTATTTGAAAGTATAAGTTCTATGCTTCCCTTGAAACATATTCTAGAAGAACATTTTGAGATAATGCTGCGATGGTGGCAAGACTATTGTCCATTAGACTTTCAATTCAGCAGCCAAAGGTGTTAACATCTGTCTTCAGGTGTGAGGATCCCCCGACCAGAAAAAGTCCAAGACTTCACCTCACATTTCAGGTGATCAAAACACATCATTTTTTAATTGCCCTGTGTGGAGAAAACTGTTACACATCCAGAAAAGTATCCAGACCTTTTGAAGAAGGTCAAAATAATAACTTAAGAGACTGACTGAAAAGAAGATTCAGGTACTACAGACTTACACTGGTCAACAATGAGATCATTACTGATTTAAAAAGGCCCTAATCTATAATATCTTGGTGTGCTGAACATGAATATAACCCTGAAAATTTTTAATTAGCTCTCGTTTTGAAGATATTTCATGTAATTCATTTTATGTTTCACATGTAAATTTATCCAGTAGGACTGCGACAACATCCTAAATCAGCCTAGAATGATGTAACATTGCATCGCATGGCATAACACCATCATGCACACATCATCCAGAGTGGATTGCATCATTTTCTGATGCAAGGCAATAAATACTACTGCCAGGCAGCTGCTGAAGTAAGCTGATGTCAGCAGTGCACTATGTAGAACCCTGTCGGAAAGGTAGAGCATTGAAAATATTTCAGGCTTTGTGCAAGACAGTTTAAGCTACTGTTCCATAGAACTGTTATTATTTTATCCATTTAGGCACAATGCAGAACAGTAATGCCTTGAAAGTACATTAATATCGTGGACAATTTCTACTTTATTTGTGGGGAAGTGACATTTGCCAACCAGAAGAAAAGTATCACTTCTCAAGTGAAGAAGGCTTCTCATCTCTACTTCAATGCAAGGTTGGTGACCAAGACAAGCCTTGGGCCCTGCATATATGCAGTGCGACATGTAAAACACAGCTTTCACAGTGGTTAAATAGCAAAAGACCATCAATGCCATTTGCAGTCCCCATGGTATGGAGAGAGCCAAGTAACCACATAAAATACTGTGACTTCTGCTTGGTTCCTCCTCTTTCTGGCAGAATAATGAAGCAAAAGAAGTCGCGAATAGTCTACCCAAACGTTCCGTCTGCAATGAATTGACCGGTTCAACAACTTGCTGCAGGGTGATGAGAAACAAGCATGGAATGCTTTTCGCCTAGTGTCTACAAACTTTCTTGGGAATGTTAGGGCAGAAAACTATAAGGAACTAGTAGAAGACATGCTGGTGCAGAATTAGAAAATTGGCTGCAATGTGTCTCTAAAGATCCACTTCCTTCATTTCCATCTGGATTTCTTCCCTGAAAACTGTGGTATGGTTAGTGATGAACATGGCAAACATTTTCATCAAGATATTGTGAAGATACCAGGGAAAATGGCCCACTACAATGCTGGCTGACTACTGTTGGACACTCCCCAGCGATTCTCCTGAACTGCTGTACAAGAGACAAGCGAAGAAATCTAAGAAGTAGTCTATGACTTGAATTTTTACAGGTATTAACTGTAGGCCTATCACTATTGGCATGTATTTTGTGATGTAAACATCCATTTATTGCAGATTACAAAAACACCAGAGCTAAAATTAGAATTTGTCATATTTGTGTTGAGCACATACAAATTGATAGGAAATGACTAATTTTATTCCAGTTACATGACTTTTGTAAAAAATTTGTTGACCAGTGATATTTAACAGGTCCCAGAACAACTCAAAGTCTAATCCCCATAATAATCCCTCATTGCATATCACCTGCATATCATCCCTCATTGCGTATCACTTTGGCTTCTCTAATCACGCAGACATTTTTCTTTTTGTCATTTAAAATAGCACTGGGAAGAAGGAGCGCATTTGGGTTTTTACTAGAAGCAGATCCTAAGACAGGGACTTGGGAGTAGAGAGTTTATATGGGAGGCAGTGCCATGAAGCACCCCAGGAGGGTGAGGAGAGAGAGGCAGGGAAGCAGGCAGAGCTAAGAGAGTATGCTAATGAGTATTGCTCCTAGAGGCCTGTATGGCTGACCCCTGCTGAACAATCAACCTCAGAGCAACACTACAGTGGGCAGAAAGGCTGACCATTTGTCTCCCTCTTCCTATCTCCTGTTGGATGAGGGCTCCCTTAAAAGTGTCAGCTCCCTGGGTGCACCTGTTTGCAGTTGCACACGATCCAAAGGTGGGAATGTGGGATCAAATGAACTGTAGGTGAGCTCATGCGTGCTGGAGCAAAGAAAGTATGGCTTCCACAGTGTCTGCTTCATAAAATATGTCCTGATTGATGACCCCCAGGTCAGCAAGCACGGGTCTGACTTCTGCTCTATGGCTTGTTAGTGAGCTGTGCCATGGTGGCCAACCACCTACCCTCACAGGACCTCAGTTTCTTCATCTGATAAATTAAATCATTGAACTATTTTTCTAGGCCAGAAAAAGGTGGACAGAGCTATAAAGAGTCATAGCATATCTGGACATGAAGAAACTTGGCCTCCATTCCCCTTTAAATTTTTTAACTAAGCCAACACAAACCCTAGTAATTTGACTGCAGAATTGAGGTTATAAGAAGGGGAAGGTAGGAGATGGGGTTCAAATGGTGACAGGGCCAGTGGACTATGGTGGAGAATTATGGGCGCTTTGGTGGGGGTGTGGTGTGGTATTCTACATTTGAAAAGGCGTGAACCTATTTCCCCAAATCATGCAGTGTTGTAAACCATTGCCTCAATAAAAGATAATTTGTTTTAAAAATTAAAATAAAATAGCAATAAAGATATAAGCAGGGATAAAGTTAATGCATTTGAGTCCTGAGTAGCATTGTATAACTGCTCCACATTGGAAACAACCCAAATATATAGTGATAATATTAATAGAATGAATAAATTTTAGGTTATGAAGACAATGGAATATTACAGGCAATGAAACATATTATGCATAGTAGCAAGCAACGGCATGGGTAGAGCTTACAAATAATTGTAGGAGCAGCAACAGAAAGCAAAGCAAACCATATGGTCTCATTTTTATAATATTGGAGACTAAGCAGAGTTAACTAAAGGTATGTATGTTTGGGGAAGACGGAGTGCGAAGTGATTGAGATGTGCGAAAGACATTTCTGGAGTACTGTTATAATAGCATGGCTATTACATGAGTGCTTTTTTTTATGCTAAACCTTGATTTGTATGCTTTTTGACAATTACTAAGAATCCAAAGGCAATTTGGTAATATGTTTATAAATCTGTTCAATATTTGAATTTAGAGAGAGATGATTAGGAAAATATAAGTAAAAACATAAATCTATCAAAAATAAAAATAAAAAATAAAATTGTGTTTTTAAGTGTGAGGATCCTAATAAAATCCTTGTTCTTTTTGTAATTGTCAAATTAAAACATTTTTCCCTACTATTCAAATAAAGATCCCCATTAATATTAGTCAGATTTTGTTGTATAACAAATAGTTGATATGCAACTTTTATGCTCTTGATGATGGTCTTTGGATCCCCTGTGTCTCAGCAGGATGTGATTCAGGGCATCAGTGGACTTGACGTTTGGACTGGATTGCCAGCAGTGGAGTTATGCTCTGCTCCTGAAGGTTCCAGCAATGGGACAGGCAAGCCAATTTGCATAAGCACATAGAGGGCTGTTCAAATGCTGTTAATATCCCATTAACTAAAGCAAGTCAGACCCAAAACAAGGAGTGAAGAATTGCCTCTCCCTTCAAGAAGCCATGGCAACAGCAGGAATATTTAATTTTATAACTGGAGGGAGTGAAGGATTGAAAACAATAATCTTACCACTCCATTTTCCTACTCAGTCATCTTCTTCCGAGCCTACCGGTTACACCTGCTCCTAGGCCTGGTCTCAGCCCCTGCTGCTTTGTCTGACTGGCTCTGTCTAACGAGGTGGAGTCTCACTTCTCGTGCTGCTCCTATAGGAAAACATCTGGAGTTGAGGTTTTGGTTGCCTTGCCATTCAGCCATTCCCCAGCTGCTGTACATGTTCATTGCTAGGAACTCACAGCTGCTCCTTTCTCAAAGAGAATGGCCTCAGCTGATGGGGTACCCTACCAGAGAGGGGAACACAGATACATGATTGATTTATGCAAAATACAAAGCCAAGCACCCTTGTGTCAAGCAAGAGTAATTTAACAGCAGAATCTATGGTCCCAAATGCCTCTGTAATTCAGGCTAAGGCTAAATTTCCTTGCAAACTGAAACAATGCTACAGCCGCTATCCAGGGTCAAAGGAAAGTGCCAAGGTAGAGGACAGGTCACTGTCTATGGGTCCTCACTGTGTGCTCAACTGCAAGACCACACAGGCTCAGGGAACAATAGCAATGGTGTTTATTTAACAAACAGGGGAAGCAACGAGTTTCTAAGGCCACACGTGGCTGGCTGTCTCGCCCCAGAGAGTGTCCCTGGTGTCCAGAATTCCCAAACAAAGGCCACATGCCAGCCGCTGCTTGCATGTCCAGGAGCAGCAGGACGGGAAACCCCCACCACGCTTGGCAACTGCTTTTGAAGGCCTGTGCCAGCCAGGCCTCCAACTGTGCTTGTTGGGGGTGCCAGGGCACCAATGGAACCAGCACAACCTGCTGCTTAGGTGATGGGAAAGGGCCATTTTTGCCCCATGGCTTATGCTGGTGGATCCTGTTTCAAACCACATCCTTTTTCGTTTCTTTCCCTATCCTCTTAGTCTTTTGCAACATTTTCTTAAGAGAATGTCCTCAAAAATCAAATGCAGCCAAATCCTTTCCTTGGGCTCTGAGTGTAAGGAATTTAACTAAAGGCAAAATCTCTCTTTTGGTATCTCCTTTAGTATTTCTGCAGAACCCTGCACAGTCCTCAAACTGTGACTACCCAGAGAGTGAGTAAAAACTTAGACTCTTTCCTTGCTCAGCATGAACACAGAAGCTGAACCCTATAGCCCTCGTGATGTGCGTCAGTATCTATTTCTTGTCTCTTCATCTTGACTGAGTGGTCCTTTGGTCTTTGTGGCCACTTACCCAACAAGATCTGCCTCTATGTATAGTGTCTCCACCACCCATCACTTACTAGAAAGAGTTGTCTGACTTGGTGATTGATTCTGAAGTTACCTGTAAGCCACGTTCCTTTTCCTTTACTAACGGAAGATGTTAGCCCAGGATTCAAGAGACTGGAGATGTTCAACAAGAAAATAAAGTAGATTAAAGTGGGCATGGACTGTGGAAAGATGCATCTTTTGTCCAAATCACAGTTCTACCATGATATTTTGGCCAGATTAGTTAGTTAGCTATTAGTTGGGCCAAATTCAAATCTTGAAGGTCAGTTCAGTTTCCAAAAGTTAAGGACCCTACTACATGGAAGACACTGAAAATCTCCTCTGCACCCAAAAAAAGTGTGTGATTACTATTGTAATTTAGCAAGTCTGTGAGTTACTTTTAGCAGTATCCTAAATTTGGTTTGTTTTAGGTTTTTGTTTGAATTTTGGTTTAAATTTGTTTTTATTTTTATTGTTATTTATGTCTTTTACATTTTGTATTCCCCTTGGGC
>PVIJ01012257.1:0-50640 GCA_004024925.1 Scalopus aquaticus | reverse complement strand
CTTATTTCACTGATCATGATCCCCTCTAGGTCCATCCATGTTGCTGCGAATTGCATGTGTTTGTCTTTTTTGAATGCTGAATAGTATTCCATTGTGTATATGTACCACATCTTCTTGATCCAGTCATCTATTTTTGGGCATTTGGGTTGTTTCCATACCTTAGCTATTGTAAACAGTGCTGCAATAAACATGTGGGTGCGTGTGTCCTTTCGGATTAGTGTTTTTGTGTCTTTTGGGTATATTCCCAGTAGTGGTATTGCTGGGTCATATGGAAGTTCCATTTCTAGCAGTTTGAGGAAACGCCATACAGCTTTCCATAGTGGTTGGATCAATTTGCATTCCCACCAGCAGTGTAATAGAGTTCCTTTTTCTCCACATCCTCGCCAACATTTGTTGTTGCCTGTTTTATTAATGTGTGCCATTCTCACTGGGGTGAGGTGGTATCTCATTGTGGTTTTAATTTGCATTTCCCTGATTATAAGTGATGTTGAACATTTTTTCATGTACACACAACTCAAAAAAAACAAAGCCAACGATCCAGTCAAAAAATGGGCAGAAAAGCTAAAAAGACACTTCTCCAAAGAAGAAAAGCAAATGGCCAACAGGTACATATCTTTTACATTTTGTATTCCCCTTGTGTAACTCACCACCAATTCACCCGTGATCCATCTTCATGGTCCCTTATGTCCTTTTCTATTCCATTTTGTGCCTTTATCTCCCCCTTCCCTCCCTCTCCCCACCCCCACTGCCCACCCGCTGAGTGTCTCTCTACTATTTGGTTATGAAACCATTCGCTATTTTTCTCTTTCTTTCTGGCTCATTTCACTGAGTATGATCCCCCTCTAATTCCATCCATGTCGCTGCAAATTGCATGTGTTTATCTTCTTTGAATGCTGAATAGTATTCCATTGTGTATATGTACCACATCTTCTTGATCCAATCATCTATTTTTGGATATCTGGGTTGTTTCCATACCTTTGCTATTGTGAACAGTGCCGCAATGAACATACGGGGGCATGTATCCTTTTGAATTAGTGTTTTTGTGTCCTTTGGGTAGAGTCCCAAAAGTGGTATTGCTGGGTCATATGGAAGTTCCATTTTTAGCAATTTGAGGAACCGCCATACAGCTTTCCATAATGGTTGGACCAGTTCACATTCCCACCAGCAGTGTAGAAGAGTTCCTTTTTCTCCACATCCTCGCCAGCATTTGTTGTTGCCTGTATTTTTAATATGTGCCATCCTCACAGGTGTGAAGTGGTATCTCATTTTGGTTTTAATTTGCATTTCCTTGATTATAAGTGATGTTGAACATTTTTTCATGTACCTGTTGGCCATTTGCTTTTCTTCTTTGGAGAAGTGGCTTTTTAGTTCTTCTGCCCATTTTTTGACTGGATTATTGGCTTTGTTTTTGTTGAGTTGTGTGAGTTCCTTGTAAATTTTTGTTATCCGTCCTTTATTGGTTTTATTGTGTGTGAAGAACTTTTCCCAGGTGGTAGGGTGTCTGTTAGTTTTGGTTAATGTCTCTTTTGCTGTACAGAAGCTTTTTATTTTGATGTAATCCCATCTGTTTATCTTATCCTTCACTTCCTTCGCTTTGGGGCATGTGTCTTTAAAGATTTTCCTGAGATGTATGTTGTGTAGAGTTTTGTCTATATTTTCTTCTATAAATTTTATGGTTTCAGGTCTTATGTCCAGGTCTTTTATTCATTTGGAGTTGGCTTTTGTGGAGGGTGTGAGGTAGTAGTCTAGCTTCTTTTTTTTGCATGTACCTGTTCAGTTTCCCCAGCACCGTTTATTGAATAGACTGAGAAGACCACTCTTTAAGAAAGCATATGTGTGTCTGCTTATTAGGCAATAACTTTTTCTTTCCTTCCACATATATCAGTAGAAGCTCATCATATATAGTGAATGTGTATGAGAAAATAATTAATGTTGATCATTAAAAAATATTGCTTCCTTAAAAAGATTAGTATTTTTTTAACTTTAAATCTTCATTGACATATAACGTGCATAAAGAAACTTGTACAAAGTTTTTGTAAAGTTTGAAGAATTTTCACAAATTCAACTCATCCAAGTGACAGACATACCCAGATTATGAAACAGTAAACCACCTTAGAAAATTTCCTTTGCTCCCTTTCAGGCACTAGTTCCCACTATTCTAAATTCTAATAAAACAGAAGAGTTTTGCTTGTTGGCATATGTTATATCTTTCTATAAAATAACTCCACAGTTTGAGCTAATTTGTGTCTAACTTCTTTCATTCAAAATTATATTTGTGCAATTCACATGTATTGTCATTTTATATTATTCCTTCTTAGTGCTGAATATACACCATACATTATAAATAGCAAATTTTATAAAATAAAAATGCGTCATCAGTGCATTTAAAAATGATGAGATAATTCATTTATATACTGTGCAATGGGAATTTAAATACTCAGCAGATTCATTATTTTATTAGATATGTGTCTTCTTTGGCTTGGACAGAGGCATTAAAGATTGGTGGTATTTAAGACAATACTCAAAATCTCTTTGTTCCATTTTGGATCTTCCACTAACTTATGCATTTTTAAATGGGAGAAAGTGAGCTATTTTAAGGACTCTAATTTATAGAAGGCTAACCAATTGTGGTGGGACAAAATAGGTATTTTCATTAAATGTAGCCAGCTCAGTAAGCAGTACATTAAGTTGTCATCTGTATATATGCTTCTTGGGTGCTATTCTCTCTCCTCTACCCAACAATTTTGGTTTCTCCCAAGTTTTATAGAAAACTTTCTAAAGTTAATCTCCATTAGACTTTTAATGGAAATGAACTCTGGAAACATCCAGAAATGGAAACTTTGCAGTATAATCTAAAGAACTAACACTCTTAAGAGCTGGGTGAGCTGACTTATAACAAAACGAAAATAATGAGTGTCCTCTAGGATTCATAGACCCTCTAATGTCGGTTTTATTAACTCTATTTCACAGATAATGAAACACAAAGTATAGGCTGAGTTCTGTTCTAAGTCATACAAGAATTGGCTGTCAAGCCAGGATTAAAAATCAGTGCATTCTGACTTCACACTTTGATTTTAGAGTTCACACTGAGTCTGAGGGAGGAATTGATAGGATTAGACAGTTACTCAAAATTACCTGAGTATCTTTGATTTCCAAATATTCTTATCTTCATATTTATATTCGTATTTGTATATTGTCCCCAACTGATAGCCGTTGTTGGCAGTCCCTTTTCCTCTCTGACGGCTGCTAAATCAATACTTCTCTGAATATATTTTTAAATACTTGAATTTCCTTTCTGTAAGTGGTCAGCATAGCAAACTTGCTTTTTTAGAAACTAATAAACTGATGTCTTGGGACTTTTCTTTCTTATTTGTTCCTAACTTTTATAAATTGTATAAATCTCCCCACTTTCATGGCATCCCATCTTAATACATACAGACTCACACATCTAAAATGTATAAGCCCTTTAAGCAATTCCAAAGGGTGGGAAAGACATGGTTGGGGGAGGTTACTAAATTAATACATTTTCAGGTATTGTCTAAGTCATATTTCTTGCATCTTTTTTTCTAAGATTGAATCATGAGATTTATTAGGTTAGGGAATAGAATAATGTAGACAAAAGGCACATACTAGTTATATTAGGGATAAAAATGGTAATATAATGATAAAGGTTTGAAAAATTAGAATGGTATGAAGGAACTTAATGTCAATAAAAAATTGAAAATGTACACAAAATGAACATATTAATAGAATATGTGATTTATCAATTTTGTCTCAATAAAAATTACGAAACCTTTATGAACCAATATCCTTAACCATAGTAAAGTGGTAATAAAAATTAATGACCCCTCCATAAAAAGATTTCAGATACAGGTGACTAATTTTACTGGCAACTTTTCCCTATCAGGTATTCCACTAATGCAAATTACCTTAACAATTTCAGAAAATGGATAAAACAAAGAAAACTGCTCATTTTACTTTTTGAGACTAGTGTAACTTTGATCATAAAACCAGGAATGGACAGTGTACAAAAAAATATATAGACCAATTTCACTTATAAACATAGTTGAAATGCCTAAAGCAAGAAGCATTCATTTTCGCTTAGGTCCATAGCCAAAGAGTCATCATTCATTCCCTTTCCCCCTTCATATCACACATAAAATTAATCAGTTGGCAAAATATAAAATCTAAGACTTTCATGATGATCCACAAATTTCTTCATGTTCTGGCACCTTCCTATTGCATCAATCTCCTACTGCTCTCATCCTGGCTTACTCCATTTTTCACATACTGACTTTCCTATTGTTTAAAAAGATTATGTTTCTAGGTCAGAGGTTTTGTCTTCCTTCTTTCTAGAATGTTCTCCCTGTAGCTGTTTGCGTAATATTCTCCTTGTTATTATTCTGTTATCCATTCAAATACCAACTCCTCAGATATGTGTTCACTAGTCTATCTCACCATGTCTTCATTCTTCCTTTTTTTCTACCTTATGTCGATATCCTCTTATCAGTGTTTATTTTTCTTTGTATTATTTATCAGTTTCTAAATTGAACATTTTCAAATACTTTAGAAATACATTGTCTTTCTCCCTCATTAGAATATGATTTCAAAGAGGGCAGGAATTTTTCATGTTCCCGACTGTTTCACTAACTGTTAGAAGAGAGCCTGGTAGACAATAAATGCATACTGCATGAATCAATGTAGTCTAACTCCATTCACAAATGATAAAACTGAAGTTTCAGGACAGCATATGACTTGCTCAAGGTCACTAGTCTCTCTGGGAATTGATCCATTTCTCTTAAGTTATGGTCCAGTGCACTTTCTACTATGTGACCTGTTTCCATCTGCCTTTAATCCCAAAATTATAGTTTCAGGAGAAAGTACATTCCTCTCCCAGTGGACCAGTATATTTATTAATATGTGAAAACAGTTATGATGCCTGCTACAGTGAAATCAATATGTTAATTAGATTTCTACATGGATACTGTTACACTTCGTGATTTTCCAAATAGTGGAAATTTTCCAAATACTTTCATTTCAGGTGCCTTCCTGTTAGAGGTAGTGGAAGTACTGATTTTCTAGGTGTTTCTATTGGCAAATGTGGTAAAACGAGACAGGTTCAACCATGCGGGGCTGATGATATTCAATTATCCCAAATAGGTCATGAGTGGCTCAGATTTAAACTCCATTATTTACCATCAAGCTAAGTAATTTTATAGTAAAAATTAAAACCGGAGAAAGTCACACAGCAAGGGTGTGTATACAACCATGTATATGTGGTATGATTTCACTAGTTCATTATGTGTCATGTGCCTGTTACTCTGCCACTAGATAGACAAAAGAAATGGAGACAATCTTGATAATCAGAAATTGTACAATATACACTCTTGAAACAACTACAAAAAAAAATGTGAGCCATTATCTAAGCAATGAGGGATAATAAGAGTTAGACTGTAGCCCACCTGGGCCAGTGAAATTCGTAATAAGAAAAATCATTAGGAGGTTGAGTTCATCTAAACAAACAACATGGAAACTATGTGATGTAATGCCTTTCTGCTTTATGTGGCAAGACTCACAGTGTATTGATATATCATTAAAAATGGTTTATTTTGTTTGCATTCAGGGTAAAAGCCATTGACCGTGAGAGACAATGTTTTCTAAGGTTTTAAAATAATTCTTGGAAGATAATAAGGCCCGATAGTAGTCTTTGATTTTCTAGTCAGAAGCAGAGTGTTCAGGTACCTTGTGTTTCCCTTCCAAAGCAGGAGTGGGGATGTTGGCCTGCCACTGTGGAATATTTCACAACATTTCATCAAAGTTGCAAAATAAGTTTCTCCCAGAAATATCACTTTTGGCCCCTGAACAAACTAGAAAGGATTTCTCCTGGTTTTGGTTCATGTTTTGTTAGTTTA
The DNA here is from genome assembly GCA_004024925.1 of Scalopus aquaticus. Lineage (NCBI taxonomy): Eukaryota > Metazoa > Chordata > Mammalia > Eulipotyphla > Talpidae > Scalopus > Scalopus aquaticus. The sequence continues at coordinate 44,728 of PVIJ01012257.1, read as the reverse complement.
GTTTTTTTTTTTTGTTTTTTTGTTTTTTTGTTTTTTTTTGCTCTGGGCAATCTCTGTATCTGGATTGTCTGTTTCCTGTCAGTTGCCACAAGAGAGAGACTGATTAACTGCATTTGATTTGTAGATGGAATTTTAAGCAGTATTTAGGAATTGCCACCTAAACTGCTTAGCCCTGCATAATCCTACAAACCACAAATCTGGGTGGTGCCCGTTAAAGGTAATTGACACTGTATGATGAGAGCTGTTCAGCCAATTTAGCAGTCTGACATAGTGTTTGGAGTGGTTATTCAGAACTTTGTTAATGTCATCCATGTTATGTCTTTACAGCATTTGCAAAGTAGATCCTTCCACTTGCAAAATGAGAAACAATAACCTCATTTCTTCTTTAGAAATGTATTAGGGATGAAATTTTGTATTGGAATATTAGGTTTGTTACAACAAGAACTATAGGGACTTTTATAAATAGATTTTAGCTACTGAGTGTGGAAATTAGGCTCAGAGTGATAAATTTTCTACATTTATTTTTTTTCAGAATATTTCCTTAAGCAGTGTGTGCAAGTAAATGAAAAATACTATTGAATTTTCTTTAAATGTGATATAAAGACCAGAGCAAAGTTTCTCAAAATTGAGACTTGCTGCAATAATATCATCTGGGGAGCTTGTTAAAAATGTAAATCCCCAGGCCCTGAGACAGTGCTGCTGAATCAGGCCCTCAGAGTGAGTGCGGACAGGTCCTAATTAAAAACAACCAACCAAAACGACCAAGTGTGGTTGATAACACTTTCAAGTTTGAAAACACTGAAAGTCTGAGTTGGTGAATAATTATTTAGAAGAGGAATGAGTTTGGTTAGGAAAGACTCACCAGAAGGATAGTTTGGGTAGAGAGTGCTGGTCAAATTTCTAACAGCTTTTATACCTCATTTGCATCCCACTGTTTTTGAAAATAAAAATGCTTATTGTGCAGTAAAAGTGGATACGATCAATTGTGCATGATCATCCATGTTGCTGAGAATTAGGTGATTGCATAAAATAAAATATAAGTGCATAGAAAGATATACATCCTCTGATTTATTGAGAAAAATAGGTCCCATAACATTATATGTATTGTAACAGCTTTCAAAAATACTATGTAGCTATAGGTAAGAAAAACACTTGGATATGCAAAGGAGTCAGTGGTATAAGATTACAGGTGATATTGATAATGTTCTTTTTGCTTATCTGGATTGTCTCAGTTTTACATAATGAACATTCACTATTAAAGTAAAATCAAAATTGTTACGAGAAGAAAGTATGTACTTAAGGGATAAAATAATTTTTAATTGAAGGAACCTCTTCAGATCCATATTATGTCACATTTCAGCACATCAGATATTATTGTTGTTCCAATAAAAGTGGTTATTTGTCACATAGTAAAATAACTACAAAATAAGTCTTGATAGATGAACTTGTATGTAAATAGTATTTTGGTCGTTGAATGCTATTTTTAATATCATGGAGGAAAATTTATTTTCCTTTGACCTTCCCTACCTTCACTGAATAGTATCCCTTTCTTTCATTGTATACACCTACTTTATATATTTTTATTGAATTCAATAGTAAATTAAAATCATGGATATTTACTTTAAAATAAGGATTTAAAAGATGATGATTATACATGGGAGTTCTTTAATATCTTTTATCTGCTTATTTAAGTTTAGAAAGGAGAATATGGTCCTCAACTCTAAAATATAGCAACTTTATCCATTCACAATTCCTTCAAGGGCTTAAGCATATATAAAGTATAAGCATTTATGCAATTACTGTTTCTACTGAATGCAGACGAAGGACAAACTTATGCCCTAGTTTTTTTTTTTTAAGTATATGAAGGATTTGTTCCATTCACCCATTCATCCATCCAACACATATCTACTGAACACCAATTGGAAAGGATATTTCTCTTTTTTTTACTTTTTTAAAATTTAATTTATATCCTTTACATTATTATGTATCCCCCATAGGTTACCCACTACCAATTCACCCGTGAACCATCACCATAGTCCCTTGTGCGCTTTTCTCCCCTATTTTGTTCTCTCTTCCTTCCCCTTCCCCTGTGGAATGGCTCTTATTTGTGGTTCCCTGCTAGTTTTTGATTTTGTTTATGTTTTGTGTGCTATTTTCTCCTTCTGATTTCTCCTTTGGCTCTCTTATATTCCTCCTGTGAGTGACACCATTCAATATTTTTCTTTTTCCTTCTGGCTTATTTTGCTGAGCATGATCCCGTCTAGCTCCATCCATGTTGCTGAGAATTAGGTTAGTTTATCATTTTTGATTGCTGGATAGTACTCCATTGCATACATGTACCACATCTTCTTGATCCAGTCATTAATTTTTGGAGTTTGGGTTGTTTACATATTTTAGCTATTGTAAATAGTGCTGCAATAAACATAGGTGTGCATGTGACCTTTTGGATTAATGTTTCTGTGTCCTTTGGGTATATTCCTATTAGTGGAATTGCTGGGTCGTATGGAAGCTCCATTTTTAGATATTTCTTGATATTAGATATTAGATATTTCTTGATAGTTCTCAGGTGTGGATTTATTTTTAAAGATTCATTTATATATGCATACAAGCTGGGGTGCAGGCCAGAGGTGGGGTGGCGAGAGGATTCACCAGAGACAGAGTGGGGAGCAGAACAGACAGATCGACCGAAGTACACTGCTGATGGAAGCAGCGGGCGAGTCAGGAGAGGTCTGCTGCGCCATGAGCGAAGCTCCTGGGACAGGTATCGAACTCATGCTGCAGTGGCTCTGGCTAGCCTCATAGTGCTGCGCCTAGCCCATTGCGCCACCAGGGAAGCCCTCAGGTGTGGATTTTTAAAGAAATAATTGTCAGCATTTGTTTTTTGTAATAACAATAATGGTAACAACTTTTTGCAAACAGAGGCTTTTGTAACTTCAAAAGAATCACAACTGTCCAAAGTGCCAACATTTTTCTTTTAAACAGTTCTGTAGTATTTAAAAAAGAATGAACTATTTTTACATGTCATACTATGCTAAATAACAAATGTCACAGTATCTATTACAGAAATTGCAATAAAAATAGACAGGATTTATATTGCAGGAACCCACAGTTTGCTGTTGTTAATGAAATCTGATTGTACCTAAGAATCACCTAGGGAGCTTTGGAGAATATCCCAAAACTTCTAATTAGATGAAAACCATTGGGGATTATGTACAATCAAATTTGAGAACTACTGGTAGAGCTGTTTGGACCGATACAAATAAAATATGATAGAACTAAACCTAAATTATAAATATAGGTTATAACAATGCAAATACAAGTGGGGAGAGGCTGCCAGAGTTTGATTAAGAATTCACTAAAATCATAAATTACATGGGAGTTAACAAGCTTTGACCACTAGTTGCCCTGCTTTGTGTCATATCTATTTTTTTCTCTTGCTTTTTCGGACCAGTGGTAGTTAGTACTTCTACGTGCTTGTCTGGATTTTATCTTGTGTTGAGTCCTTTCCTCCCTATTACATATATTTGTTACTCACAGTGTATTCTTTTCTAGGGAGACTTCATTGTATCATCCAGAATGACCCATTTTTCTTGTTTGTATTGCAGTGAGGATTACTTTCATTTCCAGTTTGTTGTGCTGAAATCCTGGGCAGTCCATTGATTTCTGTTCAGAGTTCTTTTTTATTTGACACCTGTTATCTTGGTCCTTTATATTTCATGCTCTGGCTTTATTTTCATCAGATTTGTTAGTTTTTCCTGTTTTGTCCAAATATCACATTGTGGTAGGTGGATTACCTAATCTCACCAACACGGGCCCTAAAAATACAGTTTTGCCAGTGAGAGCTTCATACTTAGTTTTCAGATGAGAAGCCTCATTACATTTCACACAATTCTCCTTCTCTGGATTACCTGTCTGAATATTAAGGAAGGGAATGGGAGGCACCCAGAACAGATTTTTAAGTGCTTTTCTTCAGCCATCCTTTCAGCCCTCCACCGATCTCCCCCACCGCTGGACCTCCTTTTAGCGGTGTCTGATGTCTTCCATTTCTGTGTTTCTGCTGTTTCATTATGGAGAATAGGTTTATGACTTGTTGGTTTCCTAACATGGCTTAACTTTCCACTTTCTTCACTGTGATGTCAGTTATTATTCATATGTTTTCTAGCTTCTAAAACTTTGTTGCTATGTCTTCCTTAGTATTATATTCTTTCCTATTCTGTTTGTGTGTGCTTGTTGTTTGATGTCAACTTTTGTTTTTGGAAATGTGAAAAAAAAACTGTTATGTCTGTCATGGTTAATGGTAAGTAGCAATTTGAATTTAATAACTGTTTAAATTACATCAGGGAGATAAATTTATCAATTATTTTACCTAATAGTAACTAAACATAAATAATGCTTTAAATTAGTATACAAACTACAGATATATAAAAATTATCTGTGAATGTGTTAATTACACTCAGTTGATCATAATGCACTTTATGGTCTGAGACTGTCATCAAGATCTCAAAATTGGCAAGTTGGTATAAATGTTAAATTTATACCAAGCTATGTAAAGGCTTGCTAGTGGTTAATTAATCCAAAGAATGATTTATTTGCCACTATAAGATATTTATGCTGTTCAGTTCCCTTTTCTGTATCCTAAATTCCCCAGAAGATAAATCAAGATGTTTATGTCATTTTCAAGAAACAGATTAACGAGTAAGAGTCTCAGTAATAGCTAAAATAGTATAGGTCATACTAACCTAACCAAGCACTTAAAAGATTTGAAGTATGTTCCTCAGTTGAATTTGAAAAGAAAGAACTTTCCATGATGAAGGCTTGTCTTTTCTGACTTTTTGACTCTCATAACTGCATGAAACAGGCTTGCAAGAGAGGAATACATAATTGTAGCCCCCTAATATTTTGTGAATGCTTGATTTAGAACAAGTTGCTTTTATGTCATCTGCTTTGAAGCCACTTAACTTGAATGTTCCATCTATGAATGATGACCATAGCAGGGTATGTTACACTGGTCAACAGTGAGAAGATTACTGACTCATGAAGGCCCTAATCTGTAGGATCTTGGTGTGCTGAACATGAATATAACCCCGAAAATTTTTTATTAACTCTTTTTGAAGATATTTCATATAATTCATTTGATATGTTTCACTGTGTAAATTTATCCAGCAGGAATGCAACAACATCCGAAATCAGCCTATAAGGATGTAATATTGCATTGCATTGCATAATACTATCATGCACACATCATCCAGAGTTTATTGCATCATTTTCTGATGCAATGCAATACTACTGCCGGACAGCTGCTGAAGTAAGCTGATGTCAGCAGTGCACTAGAGAAAGCCCTGTCGGAAAGGTTGAGAATTGAAATTATTTCAGACTTTGTGCGAGACAGTTTCAGCTACTGTTCCATAGAACTGTTATTATTTGATCCATTTAGGCACCATACAGAACAGTAATGCCTCAAAAGTGCGCTAATAGCATGGACAATTTCTGCGCTCTTTGTGGGGAAGTGACATTTTCCAACCAGAAGAAAAAGATCACTTCTCAAGTGAAGAAGTCTTATCATCTTGACTTTGGATGCAAGATTGGTGACCAAGACAAGCCTTGGGCCCCTCATAGATGCTGTGCTACATTGACAACACAGTTTTCACAGTGGTGAAATGACAAAAGACCATCAATGCTGTTTGCAGTTCCCATGGTGTGGAGAGAGCCAAGCAACCACATAGAAGACTGTTACTTCTGCGTGGTTCCTCCTCTTTCCGGTGGAATAACAAAGCAAAAGAAGTCAAGAGTAGTCTACCCAAACATTCTGTCTGCATTGAGATGACCAGTTCAACAACTTGCTGCAGGGTGATGTGAAACAAGCATGGAATGCTTTTCGCCTAGTGTCTACAAACTTTCTTAGGAATGTTAGGGCAGAAAACTACAAGAAACTAGTAGAAGATATGCTGATGCAGTATCAGAAACTTGGCTGCAATATGTCTCTAAAGATCCACTTCCTTCATTCCCATCTGGATTTCTTCCCTGAAAACTGTGGTATGGTTCGTGATGAACATGGCAAACGTTTTCATCAAGATATCGCATCAATGGAACAAAGATACCAGGGAAAATGGTCTACTACAATGCTGGCTGACTTCTGCTGCACACTCCCTAGAGATGCTCCTGAATAGTTGTACAAGAGACAAGTTTAGAAATCTAAGAAGTAGTCTACGACTTGATTTTTTTACAGGTATTAACTGTAGGCCTATTACTATTGGCTTGCATTTCGTGATGTAAACAACCATTTATTTATTTTTTTTAAAGATTTATTTATTTATACATACAAGCTGGGGTACAGGCCAGAGGGGTGGGGCAGCGAGAGGATTCACCAGAGACAGAGTGGGGAGCAGAACAGGCAGATCAGAAATACACTGCTGAGGGGAGCAGGGGGCGAGGCAGGAGAGGTCTGCCGCACCATGTGGGATTCTCCCCGGCAGGGTGTCGAACTCGCATCGTGCGCTGCCGACAGCTCCACAGCGCAGCGCTCAACCGCTGCGCCACCAGGGAGGCCCCAACATCCATTTATTGCAGATTACAAGAAAACTAGAGCCAAACTTATAATTTGACTGCCATATTCGTGTTGAGCACATACAAATGGATAGTAAATGACTAATTTTATTTCAGTAACATGACTTTTGTAAAAATTTGTTGAACAGTGATTGGCATGCATTTTGTGATGTAAACATCAATTTATTGCAGATTACAAAAAATACTAGAGCCAAATTTAGAATTTGACTCTCATATTTGTGTTGAGCACATACAAATTGATAGGAAATGACTAATTATATTTTAGTAATATGACTTTTGTAAAAATTTGTTGACGAGTGTTATTTTATCACTGAAGAATTTTAAGAATTTGGAAATAATGACGAGTTTGGAATCTTTTATATTTAGGGACATAATTTTTGGAGGTCCGTAATAAAATGGATTCAATTAGCAGCTATGTTAAGAAGACAAGGTCTTTATAGAAAGGAAAACTCAACAACTGAGACATAGGATATTATTAATACGTAATATAAAGGAGGTAGAGAAGAAGAATATAGGTTCTTTTCTCAAGTCCATTGATCTCATTGCCAGTCTTAAATATATACTCTTAAGTCTCAAAACAATACATTTACAACAAATGGCAAATCAATCATTAAACTATTTTTAGGAAAGATTTGGCTGGAAAGCATTAAGAATTAATTACATAACGAAATGTAAATCCATTCATTTAACAAACTTAATGAGTCTCTAGCATTACTTAGACCAAGTTGGCAATAGAAAAGTGAATTATATTTCTCAACCTCATGGAATGGATGAGCAAGACCAGGTAAAAGGCAAGTATAATAGTGTGATAGCTGTGATTGCGGCACAAGGGTGTCAAATGGATCACGACGTTGTATTAGCAGTGAAAGCTTGTATAGAATGTTGGTAGAGTTACAACAATAAAGCTACAGCTTATCTATCATGAGTGTTACTGCTCTTGTGCTAATGTTCAGGTATTATAACAGGTGCATTTCAAAAGGGTCATGGCTCAAGTCTGTATGGCAGTCTGAGGGGTACAGAACTCTTTATTTAGGCCCCAGTAACCCTTTTGAGAGCTTGCTTATATTGGCAAAACAAGGGGGGGTTATGAAAATGAGGTCTTCAGGAAATACAGTTCTGATTAGTGGAAAGTTTTCAAACAGTGATTGGTCAAATACCAGTCCTGCGTTTGGTTTTCCATTGTGGTTTATTTTCTTCTTACCTGTGCCCAAGCATACCCAAATATGCTTGAGTGCCTGGATATGCCTGCGACCTGACTGTCAATATTTTACCTGCTCTTGTTGTTACTCAGACTGAAGATGACTGTTCATTTATCATTGTGCCCTTGTTGATCAAAATCTTTCCTTTATTAAGAATCTCGGATGGACCTTTCATAGGACGTTGTATCCCTCTAAAAGGAATGTTTTAATGTTGGTACTGTTGAGATGAGTCTTAGGGTTTTAGCTCCCATTTAAGCTATAATGTAGTATCAATGATTCAGGAAGATCAGTGGTAAATTATTCCTTTTTAATTTTTTTAAATTTATTTATGTATACAAGAATTGCAGTGTAGGCCAGAGGTGGGGAGGATGAGAGGATTCACCAGAGACAGCGTTGGGAGCAGAACAGGCAGATCTACTGAAGTACACTGCTGAGGGGAGCCAACTAGATGAGAGGTCTGCTGCTCCCTGGCCAAGGATGGAACTCATGCCATAGTGGCTGGTGAGAGCTCGATAGTGCTGAGACTGCTTTTCCTAATGTCAATACAGTCAGGTGCCCAAGTTTGATGAACATGACCAGGTAAAATATAAACCCCACATCTCTCTCTATCTTACACTGTATTTTACTGGACCCACACCTCTCCCTGCCATGTAGACTTGTTTTCCTTATAACTTACATTAGCTTCAATTTGTTATATTAGAATTCTTGACTCATAATACCTTAATATTTAAATGAATTCCAAGAACTGCTTGTGAACTAGCTGTTATATCAGCATAATTTTTCTAAATCACATTAATTTGAAAATGAAAAGAATGGGTTCTTGTAATAATTTGAGTCTATAGGGCAATTTAATGTATATTAATCAGATAAATCTTAAGCCTATCACAAACTGACAAGATCCAGAAATGAAATTATCATATACATAAGATATATGGGAGAATCACATGTAACACAAATCTTAGGTTTCATTTAGAATTTAGGCATGAGTCAATTTGCTCAGGTCCATAACTTTTCCAATTACATATACCAAGTTAACTAGCTTTGGGATTTCAGAATTAGGTACAACTTTTGGACAATCACTTTGGCTTAATTTGCCTTACTCAGAAATGATTATGCAAGAGAATACTTAAGTATTAAAAGGAAGGCCTACAATTTTGATGGCAAGTATCATTTCCAACTCTCCATGAGCAAGTTGCACACATTTCCTTTAACCAGAAAATCCCACCAATTTCATGGAGATGGGATGTCAAAGTCCTCACTGAGATAATACAGGTACTCAAGTCTCCTAACAGTTGCTGGAGATAGAAAAGAAGCCTTTATCCCAAATTACAAGACAGAGACTTTTAACCCAAACCTCATGATACTGTAGTAGCTCAAAGAATTCCTGAAACCCAAATATCCCAAAGAAATCTTTTCCTACGGAGAAAATGAGGAATGCTGTTGACAAAGGCAAAAAGAGAAGATTATGAAGGATAGGAAGAAAAATATGGCCCCAAAGGTATGAATCACAATGAAAGAATGGGAGATTCCAATGCAAGAGTACTCACTACCACAATCCAGGGCCACTGGGGAGATGACTGAGTCCTTTGGACTCCCATAATCCTGGAGTCCATCATTGGATTATGTTATGGATCTCTGGATCCTGCTAGCTACACCAAGAACTGTCAAGCTCTATACCATATTCTGGTTGAGTTACCACAACTGAGTTACAACTGGAATGTAACAGCTGGAGTGTAACAGCAGGTGTCACACAAGTAACAGAAACTCTCCTGTCTTAGCAGCATATTTCAATGGTTTTTGCTCTGCAGTCTTAGTGTTGTTCTCCTTGCTCTCGAACTGCAGTGTTTCAGCTCATGCTCACGAGCACAGTGTTACATCCTCCATTCTACAGTGATTCAAGAATGTAGCCTGGGCAATCCAGACCCAAAAAATTCTTGACCTTTATGCCCAAGTAGCTCTGATAGAGCTGGTCGATATAGTCAAAGGGAGTGCCCCAGGTCTGTTTTATGCAAATGACATTTCCAGTCAATACATTTGTGATATTGTGGAAAGAATTTGTAGATGTGATTGGCCGAATTTTAATGGTGGGTGTTGCTTTCCTATTTGGTTTGATTTCTCCTGGGCTGTGGAAAATTCTGTGTATAACCCAGCATTCCTGGGTGCCTGAAGTGACTGTGGTCCAACCTCCAGTCTCTGTTTAGTTGTTCCCCACTTCAACTTTTTTTTTTTAACTTCATTATCAATAGCAAAGTAGAGTGGAACATTTGTAGGCAACAAACTAAGAAGGACACTTAATGGAAAGGAGCAATATAAATACGTGAAAGTATAAAATATAATAGTGAGCATCCCAGGTTGTTCTTTTTTTAAGATTTATTTATTTATGCATACAAGAACTGGGGTGTAGGAAAGAGATGTGGGGTGGTGAGAGGATTCACCAGAGACAGAATGGGGAGCAGAACAGGTGGATCTACTGAAATACACTACTGAGGGGAGCAGCGGGCGAGGCAGGAGAGGTTTGCTGTGCCACTAGGGAGGCCCTCCAGGTTGTTTTTATTGACTGGTTCACAGAATTTGAGTTAATGAGTGGTTTGCTCCATAACAAAATAACCTAAAGTGACACTCTCATCACCTGCTTGCTGAAAGCTACCAACAGGATAACATTCAGAGCAATGTTCAGAAATTACGACCTTGTCTCATTATATGAACATAGAATCAAATTGGATATGTATAATATGAAGAAAGATTTGAGGGCGGGACAGGGAGAATTGGGTAGGAATACCGTACCTATTTTTAAATATTTTAAGAACTCTCATGATGAAGAGAGATTAATCCCATTATTGAAGGTCAAAAAGTGTAGAAATACAGTGAGTCATAAGAAGTTACAAGAATAAAGATTTCAGCTGAATATAAGGATGAACTCTCTAATTATCGTGGAAAAATAGTATCGATAATATAGCTTCAGTATATCAGAAGAGAATTCCATATATCAGCAAATGAAATGGCAAATTTTATGCAAGAAACAATTATTTAAGAACTAATTATTGAAAGTTCATTAAGTGATACCTTGTAAATCATTGAACAAAAGCAGTAGCTAATCTCTCTCTCTCTCTTTTTTTTTTCCTTTCCTGGAGCTGGTTTTATTATTTTTACTGCGGTATATTTTTAAAATTATTTTTTATTTTATTTTTTTAAAGATTTATTTATTTATGCATACAAGAACTAGGATGTAGGTCAGAGGTGCGGAGGGTGAGAGGATTCACCAGAGACAGAGTGGAGAGCAGAACAGGTGCATCAACTGAGGTACATTGCTGAGGGGAGCAGCAGGTGAGGAAGGAGAGGTCTGCTACGCCTTGTGGGAAACTCCCTGGCCTGGAATCGAACTCGTGTTGAAGCGACTCTGGATAGCTTCATAGTGATTAGACATGACCCATTGTACCACCAGGGAGACCCTTAAAGGTATTTTTTAAATTAAAGTAACATAATTTTACAGTAATTATGTGATTTAGGGCAATATGTACATACCTCTTCAGATGTATATTACCATACCATATCCACCAAATCAGCACCCATAATCCTCTACCATAAACCATTTGTCCTCCTCCCCAGTGTGTTCCTTTTCTTCCCCTCCCCTCCTCTTCAAATATCCTTAATTCTGCTGTCATAATTTCTAGGGGTTGTTTTGTATTATTATTGTCTGTTCCTTTGTTTTGTTTTTCAATATTCCACATAGGAGTAAAATCATCTGTTGTTTGTCTTTCTCTTCCTGAATTACTTCACTTAACGTAATTCTCTCTTCCATCTATGTGTTGGAAATGGCTAGATTTCATTTATTTTTACACGTGAATAATGTGTGTGTGTGTGTGTGTGTGTGTGTGTGTTGTGTATCACTTCATCTTCTTTTTCTGCTCATGTGTCCTTGAGCATTTAGGTTGTTTCCATAACTTGTCTATTGTAAGTAGTGCTGCAATGAAGAGAAGATACTTGATATAATTCTGTTGACACTTTTTTTTGTGACCTGAAATGTGGTCTATCCTGGAGACTGTTCCATGTGCCCTTAGGGAAAACATGGAGTCAGAATTCTGGGGGTGTCATGTCCTACAGTCTATTTCCTGCATAAGTTCATAGTTTCCTTGTTGATATTCTTTCTGGTTGACCTTTCCATGTATGTAAATGGGCTGTTGAAATCCTTTACTAACATTGTGTTGTGGCCAAAGTATGCTTTTCATTTTTTTGATATTTGTCTTAATTATTTTGGTCCTCCTTCATTTGGTGCATATATGGATTGATAAGTATTTTATCATTCTGCTGCACTGTTCCTTTAATCACTATTCAATTAATTACCACCACTGTCCCATGTTACTGTCCCTTTTTAGCTTGCAGACTGTTTTATCTGATAAAAGTATGAGTGTTTCCTGCTGTTTATGGGGGTCCCACTTGCTTGTAGGATTGTTTCCCAACCTATAATGTGTTTATGTTTCTTTTGGGAGCTTAGATTGGTCTCCTGGAGACAGCAGAAAGGTGGGTTATATTTTCTGATCCAACCAGCCACTCCATGCCTTTTAATTGTTATCTTCAGAAGGTGTAAATCTGCAGTTAGAGTGAATATGATATATGGGGATTTGTTATTATCATTTTGTCTTAGTTTAATTGTTGGACCTATTTCCTTGTTTAATTTTTTGTCGATTTATTTACTTTGATTTAGATAAGAGGTTTGCTTTAAATATATTCTGTAGGAGAAGTAGAATATTTACAAACTCTCTCTGCGCCATCACTTGCCAGAGCCTGCTGGGGTCTACCACACAAAGCCAATTTCTGAGGGCCTGTTGCAACCTACTGTGTTGATGTTGCTTTTTGGGTCTCGCTCCACTGTTGTTGGAGCCTGCCAGCCCCGAATGGTCTAGGCTGTTTGCCCCACCTGCTCTGCTGCTTGTCAGGGTCTGCCTGGGACTGCTTTTGGGCTGCTTGTAGGTTCTTCTCACTGCTTTTGGGGTCTGCCAGGGCCCACCACACTTGGGTTGCCTATTCCACCTGCTCCTCTGCTGGGTTCCTACTCTTCTGGATATTGCTCTTAGTATGTGCTGCATTTGTCCATTTTTCCTTCAAGGGTTGTTAACTGTATTCTGCTGCTCTCTCTGTGAGTATATGAAGGAAGCAAGCCTGGAAACTTCACTGTTGCCATCTTGCCACCTGTAATGTAAAATTCTGTATTTGTTAAAACACTCTACCAATACAACGGGAATTACACTTCAGCAACAAATTATTTTTTAAAGGACGTAATAATAAACATTTTCACACAAACAAAAATCTGTAGCAATTTGGTAACAGTATACCTGCAGTGAAAGAAATATGAAGGAGAGCTGTTTAGGAAATAGTAAAATAATACAAGATGGAGGAATAGAAACAGAAGGAATTAGGATAACGAGAAAGGTCAAAAAAGTAAGGTAATATGAAGGAATATTGTGAATGGATATAGGTCATTTAAAATAATAATAATGCTTTGTGATGTTCAAAACATGTAGAAGAAAATGGAACATAACTGACATGAGGAAAATCAAAAAGCTTAAAGTACTTTAAAATCTTTGCATTATCTGGAATGTGATTAAAGTTCATTCTTGGTAGATTCTTATAAGTCAATATTATATATTGTATTTGAATAGTCTATAACAAATTTAAATACCAAGTTGAAAGAATGAATACAAACAAAAGTATTGGAGGAAATGGAATAATAAAGAAAAACAATTAAAAAGCACTTGCTTAAGGCAAAATAAAGGAACATATAGGAAGACAGAGATTCAAAACAGGTGTGGCAGGTAGACAGTTAATTTAAGCTAAAATATGTCATAATTGCATTAAATGTAATTGGGGTAAGTACTCCAAATAAATGATGAAAGGTTATGAAATTGGGATTAAAAAATTACATATTGCTTACAAGAGACACAACTTAAATATAAAATAGATTGAAAGTAAAAAATATATATTATGTAAATACTACCCAAAATAAAGTTGGTACAGATATTTCCGTATCAGACCAAGACAAACGTAAAAGTAAAGGATTCCTACTGAATAATAGGGTTTTATAATGATAAAATAAAAGCCAGCCCTTCAGGAAAAATAGAAACAATCTTAAAAGTTAATTCACTTAATAGAGCCTCAGTATGTATAAAGGGAATCTTTGAAGGGATTAAACCACAATGACAGTTTCATACTTTGATATCTCTCAATAAATGATGAAATAAATATAAATATATAGACCATCCAAATGAAAAATCAACAACTTCAGCTATGCCAAACAACTGAGACTGTACCCACTTTTCACAGGATGCACTTTAATATTTACCAAAAGAGATCTTATTCTGGACCATAAGAAAATCTTACTGAGTTTCAGAGGGACTGAAATCATAAGTATGTTCTTTAACACAGTGGAAGGAATTAAGTTAGAAAATCCACAAGTATTTAAAAATTAAGTGAAACATTTTAAAATAAATCACAGTTTTGAAATGGCATTTCAAATTTCAAAATAAAGCTACAGTAGTACTTTGGAGGGAATTTATAACCTTAAGGATGTGTGTATTAGCAATGGAGAATGAAAATCAACACACTAATTATCCATCTGCGGTTGCTCAGCAAAGAGTAGAAATAAGGGAATTTATAAAAAGTAAGAGCTGAAATAAATGAATTTAAAAAATGCAGGAAACAAAACTATATAAATGAAAATAGAAATTACCAATCAAGAGTATTCTTAAAGATTATAAATAAAGTTACTACAATATTATAAATTTTATGCCCAATATTTTGATATTATAGATGAAGTGTACAAATTTCTTGAAAAACTCAACTGTCATAAGTAAAAATTTAAAAATTTTGTTTTCTTATGTTTATCTTAATAAGCCGTAATATAAAATGAAAGAAAAATAAGACCAGATGGTACGTATTGGATTCTTCTAAGCTTTTAAATAAGAAGGAATAATAAGAAATATTTTCCAATTTCTTTTGTGCTGTTAGCATAACCTTGACATGTAAAGCTGACAAGAACATCACAAGACAATAATTAAAGCAATTTTCTATCATATGTAGACAAAAATTCCTAAATTAAATATTTAATAGAAAATAGCAAATTAATTTTGTGTGTGTGTGTGTGTGTGTGTGTGTGTGTGTGTGTGTGTGTGTGTGTGTGAGAGACATACATCCCGACCTGTTGAATTTATCCTAAGGGTGCAAGGTTAGTTGAACATTAAAAAAAAAACAGTAATGTAATTCACTATCCTAATGGAATAAAGAGGAATAGAATAGTAGAAAAAATTCAATATAGATTTGTAATTCTTGACAAAGTCGAGATCTTCCTGGATATAATAAACTGCAATAGAGTAAGTATTATTGCTATTAATGAAATGTAGAATAGTTTTGATTCTGAATAAAATACAGATACTTTTTATTTCATTATTTTACTGCTAAATTTGCTGTTAAATTCAGTATTTAAATTCAATATTATCCTGCAGGTCTTGGTAAGTAAAATGAAGAAAGGAAAAGGAGCAAAAATATAAACATTCAAAAGGAATAAATAGCGTTACTTTTTCCAGTTATCATTTCTGTAGGCATAGGTTTTCTTAGCTTAATAGATGAAATAGTAGAATTTAAAAGTCAATTTGGCAAGGATACTGATTGTAAGGTAAAGCTACATAATGACATTGTATTTAAATATACCTGCAATGTATGCTTAGAAAGTAAAATGTTAGGAAACAACACCATTTACTATAACACCAAGAAACATCACATATTTGTGGGGTATATGTGAGTAATTACGTATCTTAATAAAGGGACATATGAGAAGGGCCAAGAAGAGATTAGAATATCTTGAAGAAAGAAGAAATACTGAGAGAATTTGCACAAGAAAATAGATACAGTGTTTAAAACAGGTAGGAATTCGTGTAGGGATATACAGATAGCCACATTGAATAGTAAAGACTCAAAACTCACTCACACCCAACCTAATTTATGACAATGAAGACACTGAAATTCAGAGTAGTAAGAGGATGTTTTTTTTTTTTTAAAGATTTATTTTTTATTTATACATACAATCTGGGGTACAGGCCAGAGGCGTGGAGCGGCGAGAAGGTTCACCAGAGACAGAGTGGGGAGCAGAACAGGCATATCAGAAATACACTGCTGAGGGGAGCAGCGGGCGAGGCAGGAGAGGTCTGCTGCGCCATGTGGGATTCTCCCTGGCCGGGCGTCGAACTCACGTCGCCGCTGCCGACAGTTCCACAGCGCAGCGCTTAACCGCTCCGCCACTGGGGAGGCCCAAGAGGATGTTTTTTAATAAATGGATTTGGGTCTATTGGATATCCATGCTGAAAAGAAATGCTTGGATTTTATATCTTACATCTTATGCACTATCAATTCCAAATGTATTTTTAAAAAATATTTATTATTTATTTATGGATACAAGAACTGGGGTTCAGGCCAGAGGTGTGGGGGCTGAGAGGATTCACCAGAGACAGAGTGGGGAGCAGAACGGTCTGATCTACTGAGGGGAGCAGCAGACAAGACAGGATAGGTCTGCTGTGCCATGTGGATTAGCTCCCTGGCCAGGGATCCAGTTCAGGCCTCAGTGACTGGCAATAGCTTGATAGCTCTGAGACTTTAATCCCTGCAACACCAGAGAGGCCCCCAAGTGAATTTTAGATATAGGTAGATATCTAAATAGATAGCATTAGAATGAAGTAAATTATTAGTAAATATCGTTATGACATTGGGTTAGGCAAAAATTTCTTAAACAGGACTCAAAAAGCACTAATCATAAGAGAAAATATTGTAAATCTCATTTCAATAAATTTGAAAACTTATTTTTTGAAAGGTTTTATTTGAGTAAAATAGCAATCTGCCAAGTGAACTAAGATGTTTTCGATACGTGTATGTGACAAAGGGTTAAAATATTAAAGAATCTTCTTTACAAATATGAGAGAACAAAAAATTTGGGTCAAAAATTTGAATAGACACTTTACAAAAGAGGACTTTAACTACTCAATAAATATATGACCAGTTTTTCAATATCATTTCATCATAAATGTAAATTAAAGCTACAATAAACCGGGATATATATACCAGAATAGAGCAGATTTGAAATACCTGTAGCACCAAGTGCTGGTAAAAATGCTGAACAGCTAGAATGCTCATATACTGCCCTTGGATGTATAAATTTGCATAACCATTTTGGAAATCTCAAAATTTTTGAATGTCAGTCATACAAATTTCCCCTGAAACAGCAATATTATTCCTAGATAAGAGAAGCAAAGCCAATACATGTTCCACAATTCAGGCATTTAATTGCCATTAGTGTATTCATAACAGGCCAAACTTCATTATATAATAAGGAACAAAGTACAGTATTTTATCCATTGGAATGCTGCACAGCAATGAAAAATAATAAACTACTTACATGAAATTGTGTAGATGAATCTCACTGGCACTAAATATAGAGCAAAAATAAGACACAAAAGAGAACATCTTATATGACTACATTTATGTAAATCTCAACACAGTTAAAATTAATGTTTTTTAATGGAACTCTGGATAGTTGTTACCTTGTAGGGTTACTTTCTGGCAGGGGGCACAATGGAGTCCTCTGGGATTCTGCTAACAAACTTGATCTTCTTTTGGGTAGTAGTTACATGCATTAATATCTATATCTGCCTTTCTGTCTGTCTATCAATCATCTGTAACTTAATATTTCAGCAGTTTTGTGGATATATGTTCTTCAACAAAAAATGCTTATCAAAAAAGCTGACTAGCCCTCGAATTATGTAGGGAACATAGAAAAACTGACAATGAAATGGACAGACAGACATGAGAATGGTGTTAACTGGGAATTTGGTGAGTTTATCTATGAACAAACTCAAGGTTCACATTTTAGAGTAATATAAAGGAAAATATTCCGTCTTCACAATGTGGAAAACTTATGACCTTTTTTATTTGTTGTCTTCAATTTATGTGTATTCATCTTTGCTTCTTTTTAAAGAAACTGTTTCTGGGGTGTAAGATGATCATATGAATATTTTTTTCCCTGTGGGTTTTTATCACTCTATTTCTCCATTGTAATCTTACTATTTCCTCGCTGATCTTTCAGCTTTATATTGGTAACCCAGAATCTGTCATCCGACATCCTAAACCCTGGGAATGAGGTAAATTCTTCTTTAAAGGACATGTAAGGATTCTTTACTGTTTATGTGAAATTTATGGAATTATCAGCAGGAGTACAAAAATCTGTTGTGTGTTTGATGTCAATCAAAGGAAATAAAAATATTTCAACCGTGTTATTTAACATTTTGAATATTGAAATGGCAGTAAATGAGAGTAAGATTGACACTTTTTTTTTAACTTCTTGGTATAAAATGTTCTTTGTTAATTTCATTACATAGGAGAGAACCTGGTTACAAATAAAGAAAAGCAGGAAACTGTCCTTGATATAAATATAAGTGTCCATTTCCTAGTTTGTGGGAAAAGGAGAAAGAGAAGACGAATTCGAAAAGCTCAAGGTCTCTCATATTCTTCAGATGTCAGGAAAAGCTATTAATTTCTCAATTTATTTCTGATATTGTAAAGTTATGAGAAGCAAAGATATCACTTAGGTTGGATGTGGTTCTAAGTGAAAATGAAACTAGGAGATACTCTATTTGATTTTTGCCATAGATCTTTTTTTTTTTTTAAACTCTCAGGGATCCTCATAAATTGGATATGGGCCTTCATGTGAGAACTTTGCCAAACCCAGTATCTAACTGCTGGAATGGAGGTACTGTCCTGATAGTCAAGCCAAATGCAGCCCCATGGAGAAATGATCGATGTTATCTCATTTCCCCCATAGGAAATGCCTAATTAACCTCTGCGCAGGTCTAACTCTATTTGCAATGTTTAGATATTAAAGAGTTGCTGATTGAATTCTTTGAGATGATGTTGCTTCTGAGTTCAGAGGAGTAAGAATGACCCATGACTGTTTAGGGAGTTATTTCTTTTCTCTTTCCATGACCTATGTTGATTTGTGGTGCAGTGACCTCTGAATTAATTTTTTTCTTTTAAAGATTTATTTATACACACAAGTTGGGGTACAGGCCAGAGGCGTGGGGCAGCGAGAGGGTTCACCAGAGACAGAGTAGGGATTAGAACAGGCAGATCAGAAATACACTGCTGAGGGGAACAGTGGGCGAGGCAGGAGAGGTCTGCCCCACCATGTGGGGTTCTTCCTCGCTGGGCATCGAACTCACGTCGCACGCTGCCGACAGCTCCAAAGCTGCGCTGCACCACCAGGGAGGCCCCTGAATTAATTTTATCAGATATACTAGTTACTCTCCTAGACAATACTATCCTAGAAAATAAAGAGTCCAAAAGAAAGTTTGTATATGTAACATTTGCCTTAAGTTGATTAGTTATTTAATTTGAAAATGACCCATTAATATAGAACTTGCCATAGACTAATGCTGTGTTTCTGAAATATAATTTTGAAATGATGAAAAGACTAATATTTGTTAGCAGTATACTTTTTATTTCTGGCTGACCACCTTGGCAGAAGAGAACATTGTCTTAATCTGGCCAGTACTTTGGTTTGATTTTCTATAATAATAAGTGTTGTTCTCTTTTATGACCACAGATCATATCCAGTCACATATAAATGTCAATGGGAATTCAAAAACTGTGTCTTCTCTGCATAATCTCATTCATGTTACAATGATCAAGTACACACTATATGATGGCATGTTGCTCAGAAATTAAAATGGAAAATGGGGTAGTTGAAAAACTAAATTCTGTTTATGTTGGATCAAAGGGATTGCATTAAAATATAATATTTATTACATTTATTTAATATTAGGAGAGTGACAGACATGGGATGTTTGCCTCTATTTCATGCTTTAAGAATTTAAAATCAACAAATATTTGACTTCTAAGAAATATTGCTGGGTTTGTATACATTGTATATACATGTCCCTTGTCACGTAATTGATTTATAAACATTTTTTCCATTCTGTGGGTTCTCTTTTTCACTTTCCTTGTAGTCTTCTTTGAAACAGAAAAGGTTTTAAATTTTAGTGATATCTAATGTTTTTCTTTGTTTGCTTGTGCTTTTTGATGTTATATCTCAGAAATAATTCCCTGATCCAAGATGATAAATTTTTATCCCTTTGTGTTCTTTTTAAAGTTTTATAGTTTTAGCCCTTATATTGTTTTATTTAATCCATTTTATGTTAGCACTTTTTAATATGGTATGACACAGGGTTCCAAGTTCATTCTTTTGATTGTGAATATCAACATGTTCCTGAAAAGACAATTCTTCCCCATTAAGTGGTTTAGATATCCCTGCTTAAACAACTCTGGGCATAGGGGTAGGGGGTTATTTCTGGATTGTCAGTTCTATTCCATTAACCTTTAAATCTAAATGCCAGTACTACATTACTTTGATTACAGTGGCTTTGCTGTATGTTTTGATGCAGCACATTATGATTCCTTCTTTTATTACTTCTCAATATATGTATTTTTTTTGATTTCCTGGTCATTTGAAATTACATATGAATTTTAGGATCAGCTTACTATTTACTGCAAAAAACCATGTAGCATATTGATAGGTACTATGTTAATTTTATCAATATATATCTATTTGGAGAGTATTGAAACCTACACAGTTATACATTTATGCATGCTTATTTTCCATTAATTTATAACTTAATTTTTTTCAGAAATGTTTTACCTTTTAGTGTACAAGTAATGCACTTATTTTGTTAAATTTTTTCCTAGTGATTTTATTATTTCTACAGCTATTGTAGTTAAATTCCTTTCTTAATTGTATTTTGTGAGTTTTCATTCCTAGTATACAGAAATAAATTCAAATTTTGTGTGTAAATTTTGTATCTTGCAATATTACCCAATTTGGATGTTTTTTGGGAGTAGAGATAAGTTTTACCAATTTTCATATCTAAATGCCATGGTTAGTTCCTCTAGCACAGTGTTGACTAGAAATGGTGAGGAAAGGCAATATTGTGTTATGATCTTAGAAGTAGTGCTTTCAGTTTTTCATCATTATATAATATGTGAGGTTTTTTATTAAAGGTACTTTTTTCCAAGATGAAAAAATTCACTTCCGGTCTTTGTTTTTTGAAGGTTTTTATCATGAAAGTGTGTTGGTTTTTATCTAATATTTTTTCTTCATCTATTGGGGTGATACATATTTTTTCCCTTATTATCCTAATAGGTTGTGTTATGGTGGCTGATTTTGGTATGTTGAATCAATCTTGTATTCTCAGAATGAATCTCAGTTCATCACTGATTATAATTTTTTTTACTGTATTTTTAAAATTTAATTTAGATCCTTTTATTATTGTGTATCCCCCATAGATTTCCCACTACCAAATCACCAGTGAAATATCACCATATTCCCTTGTGTGCTTTTCTCCCCTATTTTGGTCTCTCTTCCTCCCCCTCTCCTGTAGAATGTCTCTTATTTGTGGTTGTCTGCTAGTTTTTGCTTTTGTTTATGTTTTGTGTGCTATTTTCTTCTTCTGATTTCTCTTTGGCTCTCTTATATTCATCCTATGAGTGATCCATTCAATATTTTTCTTTCTCCTTCTGGCTTATTTCGCTGAGCATGAGCCCTTCTAGCTCCATCTATGTTGCTGAGAATTGTGTTAACTTATCATTTTTGATTGCTGGATAGTATTCCATTGTATACATGTACCATATCTTCTTGATCCAGAAGAGGACACAAAGAAATGGAAAGACATCCACTGCTCATAGATTTGAAGAATTAATATTATCAAAATGACCATACTACCAAAAGCAATTTACAGATTCAACACTATTCCAATAAAAATCTTAATGACATTCTTCGAAGAGATAGAATGAATACTGATGAAGTTCACATGGAACCATACAAAAACTCGAATAGGCAAAGTCCTCCTTGCCAAAAAGGAGGATGGAAGTATACCCTCCCAGCTTCAAACTATACTACAAAGCCATAATAATTAAAAGTGCGTGGTACTGGAACAAAAATAGACACACAGACCAATGGAATCGAATAGAAAATCCAGAAATCAACCCACATATATATGGACAGCTAATCTTTGATAAAGGGGTAAAAAATATGCAATGGAACAAGGAGAGTTTGTTCAACAAATGGTGCTGGGAAAACTGGATGACTACATGCAGAAAAATGATGATAATTCTTTTCATATGTTATTGGATACAGTTCGCTAGTGTTTTGTTGAGATTTTAGTGTCTTTATTCATAACTGCTATTTGTTTTCAGTTTTCTATGCTGTGTTTGGTTTTGTTATCAGGAAATACTGACCTTGTAAAATGTTAGGATGTGTTACATTCTCTTCTATTTTTGGAAAATTTTTGATAAGTAGTGGTATAAATACTGCTTTACACATTTCAGTAATTCACAGGTGCCATTTATTCCTAGTCCTTTATGGAAAGTCTCTTGCTAAATTTTTTCAATTTTTGCTTATTATGCACGTACTCAGATTTTCTGTCTTCTTGAATCAGTTTCAAATGTTTGTGTATTTGGGGAATTTTTTACTTAATTTAGGTATCTAATTTGTTGTCACACAATAATCTTCCCTTTTCATCTTTTTGAATTCTATAATTTTGGCAGTGATAAACGCTTCTATAATTCATGATTGTAGTAATTTTCATCTTATAGGTTTTATTAATCGGAAGTGTAGTTAAATGTAAATACTTTGATCATTTCTAGAAAACCAAGTTTATGTTTTTTGACCTCAATTACATTTATTTTCACTCTAATATTTACATTATTTGTCTTTCTGGTTGCCAGTTTTTATTGGTATTATTTTTCTAATGAAAAAAGAATTTATTTATGCTGGGATGTAGGCCAGAGGTGTAGGGGGTGAGAGGATTCACCAGAGACAGAGTGGGGAGCAGAACAGGCAGATTGACTGAAACATACTGCTGAGGGGAGCAGAGGGCAAGTCAGGAGAGGTCTGCTGAGCCATGTGGGAAGCTTCCAGGATGGGGATTGAAGTCTTGCTGCAGTGGCTGCAGATAGTTTCATAGTGCTGAGACTTAACCCCTTGCGTCACCAGGGAGGCCCCTCTATTTTATTTTTTAAATAAAATTTGCTTTTAAATCAAAATTGCTTACATTTTAGATATACAACTTGACTCAATTCATATATACACCCATAGTGAAATAATTATAGTGAAGCTAATTAATGTCATGTTGTCAGGTATTACCATTTTTGTGTATTTAATGGTAGCACCTTATATCTACAGTGTTAGAAAATTTGAATATTCAATTTGACATAATTATTGTCATCATGCTATATGTTAACTCTCTAGATTCATTTTTGTTGTATACCAGACAGGAGTCTTGTACTATTTGACCTACATCTTCTCATTTCCCCCACCTCCCCACCCATGGGAACCACTGTTCTACTCTCTGCTTCTTGTGTTGACCTTTATAGGTTGTACATATGACATGATGCTGGAGTTTGTTTTACTTAGCATAATATTTCCCTGGTTTATCCATGTGTTGCAAATGTTAAGCTCTTTTTAAGGCTGAATAATATTCTGTTGTGCGTATTTATCAATATGTGTCCATTTACATTTATATCCATTTGCATGTATATATGTACATATATCAGTCCCTATATGTATATAGATAAGTCCATTTTTTATTCTGCCCATGAACATTCAATTCACTTCTATATTTTGGCTATTGTGAATAATACTACAGTATCTATGGGATAGAAGTGCAGATACCTCTTGAAGGTACTGATTTAATGTCCTTTGAATATATACTCTGAGAAAGGATTGAATTATATGGGAGGTGTAATTTTAGTTTTGAAGGAAGTTTTCAAGGTTTTGAAGGAAATGCCATAATGTTTTCTGTAACGGCTTTATCAATTTACATTCCTACCTGTGGTGTATAAATGTTCTCTATTCCCCACAACCTCATCATCAATATTTGTTATGTAAGAGATATGAGGTGTTATCTTATTATGTCTTTGTTTTGCAATTCTCTGAAAACTAATGAGGTTGAGCAAAATGTTTTTTTCTTTTTACCAGTTTATTAAGATAGTTGGTTATTTATGTGTGGTATTTTTTTTAATACAGGCATTTATAGTTATAAACTTCTTTCTTAGCACTGCTTTAGCTTTATCCCATACATTTTATGTAATATTTTCATATATGTCAAAGTAATTTCCAATTAATCACCGTCTTGAGACTTAGTGGTTACTTTCAAATGTGGTTAATTTTAAGATATTTGTGAATTTTCGAATCTCCTGTTAATCATTATAATTTCATTCCACTGTGATTAAAGGTGGTAAATTCTATGATTTTGATCTTTTAAAATGTATTAATGTTTGTTCTGTGGCCTAATATATAGTCTCTCCTGGAGAATGTTCGATGTGCACTTGATGAAATATATTTTGCTGTTGTTTGGTGAAGTATTCTACATGTGTTTGTACATTTGGTTATATTGTGCTATTAATATCTATTGTCTTGCTGATCTTCAGAGTACTTGTTAAATCTTTTGTTTGAAGTGTGATATTGAGGTCTCCAACTATTACTGTTTAATTGTCTATTTCTCCTCTCAATTTACTCTATTTTGCTTCATCTACTTTGAGACTCTTTTATTTCCATATATTTATACTTTTAATATTCATTTGATATATTGTTAATGTTATTATTATTTGTCTTTCTTTATTGAATTTTTTTCTCAAAATTGATTTTGTTTTCTATCAGAATTTCTTTTTGTTATTCTTTACATGATCTATTTTTTTCTATCCTTTTACTTTCAACCCCCTTGTGTCTTTGAATTTAAAATATGTTTCTTGTATACAAATCATTTTATCTTCATCATTTTATCTTCATCATTTTATCTTCATTCTCCTAACCTATGCCTTTTAACTAGAGTGTTTAATCCATATATATTCAATTACTACCCAACAACAAAATTTATAACTTTTTTTTATGCAGCTGCCTTTTATATGAGATGGGAGTGAAAAAGTATTAAAAACAAAATAATTCATTTGCACTGTCTTTTATATTTACCCACTTCATTAATTTTAATGGTAACCTTTATTCCTTCTTGAGGATTCAAGTTAATATCTAGTGCCCTATCATTTCTTCTTTAAGAATTTCCTGTACTATTTGTTATTGAATGGAACCGATAATAACAAATTCTATTTTTGTTTATGTAACCCTTCAGGTTTCCTTGATTTCTGATGTTAAATCAACTCTTAATTTATTGGGTATACTTTATACGTTATATGTATTATTTCTTTCTTGTTGCTTGCCTGATCTCTTTTTGTTTGTTTTATGTCATTTAATTGTATGTCTAAATGTGGGTCTTTTTGAATATTTGAGTCCTTTGAGCCTCTTGGAAATGTATCTTCATGTTTTTCATCAAATTTGTGGGTCTTGCCGACATTATTTTTTAAAATATTCTTTCTACCTACTTCTCTCTTCTTCTCTCTTCTGTGACTGCTTCAGTGCATAATGTGTAGTACTTAAAGGTGTGCATAAGATACATTAGGCTTTGTCCTTTGTTGTTTTTTACAAAACCATTTCAAATTGACCTATCTTAAAGTTTTCTTATTCTTCCTTCTTTCTACTCAAATTTACTCTTTAACCACTTTATTGAATTTTTCATTTCAGTATTATACTTTTCAGCTTCACTATTTCCCATTGGTTTACTTTAATCACTTTTATCTATTTACAGTCTCTGTTTGATGAGGCATCATTCTTCTGTTATATTGTTAGAAGTTTTTGTAATGGAGTTCTTAAAAATGTCAGTTCATTACATTTCCTCCTATGACTGCTAGACTGCTAGTTTTCACTGTGATTGTGGAATCTTGATTTTTATGTATTGTAAGACAGTTGTCGAGGAGTGGTGGAAGTTGTACAAGGGGACATGCCGTAGAACATGAAGCTTTTATTGAGATTGAATAATTTATCTTACACAAATTCTCCTCTGATTACTATCAGTCTTTAATTTCCAGAGTTTTGAAAAGTTGATTCTGATAATTTTTGCTAGTGTTTTTATGGACAAGAGAATTTTGGCAGGTCCTTTCCTTACCATTTTTTCAGAACTTTATTCAACAAGGGAACATCAATGGAATGCATTTAATTAGCAAATTTGGAATTTATTATTATAGATTAAAAGATGTTCATTCCCAAATAGAGGAAGATCTTTCTGGAAATCCTTATGGTTATTTGAATTTCTAGAATTGCTACCAAATATGCCGTGATAGAATTGACCCCTATTTTTATTGATTTGTGAAACAAAAGTAAAGTATCAAGACAGATATTACAATTTTTAATAATGTAAGTCTTTTATCAACTAACCTATCATTGGTTGATGATGAAGTTGTGGAATCTTTTTTTTTAAAGATTTATTTATTTATGCATACAAGAACTGCGATGTTGGCCACAGGTGTGGGCTGGTGAGAGGATTCACCAGAGACAGAGTGGGGAACAGAACAGGCAGAACTACTGAAGTACACTGCTGAGGGGAACAGTGGGCGGGGCATGACAGTTCTGCTGCCCCATGTGGGAAGCACCCTGGCCAGTGATTGAACTGGCCTGCAGTGATTGCGGATAGATTCATGGCTGAGATTTAACCAGTTGTGCCACCAGGCAGGTCTAAGTTGTGGAATCTTTTAAGAATAGATGAGCAATAAGCATTTCCTAGCCATCTTCTGTATCCTTAGCTCTATCATAGGAGAATTAGGCAGGGGAAATGATCTTCTGGTCACTTCCCTTATAGAATGTTTAAAATCTTGTTGGAGAAAGAGCTCTTTTACTCTGTAGTCTGCAGGCCTGAAGCAAACCTGTAAACATTATAAAGGTTCATTATTGAATTGCTTGAGGTATTTTGCACATGTTTTTGTGGTTCAGATATATTACATGGCACAATTATGACATGGGTATATACAAATTTTTAAGCTCTGTGGAGTTAAATATATTAACTTTATGGCTTTGGTTTTTGGTTCATGGTTTTCAGAAACAAAATAG
The DNA here is from genome assembly GCA_004024925.1 of Scalopus aquaticus. NCBI lineage: Eukaryota > Metazoa > Chordata > Mammalia > Eulipotyphla > Talpidae > Scalopus > Scalopus aquaticus. Next base: position 17,944 of record PVIJ01012257.1, on the reverse strand, counting down.
TTGTCAGTTCTAGTTATTGTTATTATTTATTTATTTATTTATATTGTTATTTATATCTTTTACATTTTGTATTCCAGTTGGATAGCCCACCACCAATTCACCCATGATCCATCTCCATGGTCCCTTGTGTTCTTTTCTACTCCATTTTGTACCCTTACCCTCCCTTCCTCCCGTCTCCCCCCGCACCCCACCCCCTGCACTGAGTGTCTCTCTCCTATTTGGTGTCATTATAGTACTGTTATAAATAGACGAGGCCACAATTCACATCATCTCTGAGTTTCATACTCTGGTGCAAGGTCAGAGTTTGGTGTGAAGAAATAAAATGCCCTAAATTTGGCCAATCTGATTAAATAAAAGTGGCATTGTGATCTGATTGTTTTCTCTTAAAAAGTAAATGTTTTTAAATCATATGAGTATAGTACTATGTTGAAATGACCATTCTTGTTCTCTCTAAGCTTCTTATATCCACTTGATGAGTCCTAGCACAGTTAGATATTTTTAGACCTGTAGATTTCATATTAGGTTATAATTTTTCCTCATTTGGAGAATTTTGCTTGTCACACTGTTCTCCTGTTTACTTTTGAATTGTTCCATCACAAAGGGTTCTTTGTGGAGATAAGCACCGTTTTTTAGATTTAGCTTGAGCACACACTGAAGACCTCAGTTTGATGAAAGAACAACGGGTTGCACTTTTCTGTGGCTTTAGACTCTACTCTGTTTACCAATTTTCATTAAATCAGTAATGAACCTTGAACTCACTGTGAATGTTGGAAGATTACACAAACCTTAGTTTCCTGAAAGTATATTATCCAGTAATTTGTATGTAGTATAGATTCTAGATTTATTAAGTGAATGTTGAATGAATGTAGTAAGTTTAAAATACCCTTACAGTAAAAAGTGGGCAGCTCCAAATATTGTAATTATAAAGAAAAAAATTTTACATTCCATATGATAAGTTTTGGACTATCAAAATGAGTGAATCATTTTATATCCAAATAAAATTCTCTTTCTGTGATTTTTGTGATTTTGACACTTTTTCCTGTATGATAACAGTCAGCCTGTTGTACTGGAATTATATCCTGATTGCTTCATAGGAACAGACTGTGTTACAGTGGGCAAGTTGTATAATATTACCAGGTCTATTCCCTTACTTCAAAAACAAAGAGCTAGACTAGATCATCCCTTTCTAAGTTCTAGTCCAACTATTGTGGACTTTTTATGTTTAAAAATTTGTTTGATCACTTGAATATCTGGGGAGAGTTTTTATGGGCTACAGCATCAAAATGTTTAAATGTGCTATCAATTGTGGTTTAATTAACTAAATCAAACATAATGTCTTCTAAACCTATTGTCCTAAGTTCACAATTTCAAAATGTGACTAAATTTTTCTCCCTTTCTTTTCCAACTAAATTACATAATTTTGAAGATATTTAAAGGATATAAAATAAAATGTGGAATATACCTTAAATATGAATTCATTCCCTTATATTCTCCAGAATTTTCCCCTCCATGTGATAAGAATGGAGGGGAAAGTTTTTAATCTTTTTGACTTGAGCACCCTGCCATGGAAACACTTGTGTTTTCTTTCTTTGTTCCGTGAAATAAAACATGATTTAATCAGCCAATATATGGTTGACACATTTTCTAATACCTTCTTAGGAAATATGACAGATAATGTTGTTACTACTCAGATTAGTATTTGGTTACTTGCAAGGCCACAGCCAGTTCTGTAGTGTTTGATGAAAATAGATGGTAGCATTCTGGCCATAACGTGCATCTCCAGGCTACAGGTGTGGACAGGAGTAAAGTCAAAGTCAATACTCAAGTCCACTTTTGATCAGATTCATTTTATATATTACCCCAACATGTCCCAATTCCTTTAAGTTTTGCCCAAAATTGTTTTTTTTTTTTCAGTACCTTATTCTCTTTCTTAGCCTGCATTGAGAATGTGTTAGAAATACTGCTTAGCAACTCAAAGTTCATCTTGCCCAGGAGATTTGAAGAAACCTTTTAGATTTAGTCACGCTGAGGGATACATGTTGTTTCTCTATCAGATTGGGACTTTGCCACACTTTAGATAAATTAGTTATTCCAACGAAATGGTTTTCCTCTCGCCTTTTCTGTGCCAGAATGAGACTCCAGGGAATAAGTAAAGTTGATGTTGCTTGAAGAAATTTCAAGGCTTCTCAACTCCCAGAACTCAAGTAGCCATGGAAATAAGCACTGACCAAAAAATGTACTTGGGCTGGATGAGAATAGGGGACCATTTGAGACAAGAGCACTGAAATATGTGCTATGTGATGTTACTCTGTAGAATTGGAAAAGTTTATGTTGAGTTGGTGTTTTAAAGAATAATGGGAAAAATTGGGCTGCTTTGTATGGATGTCTGAGGTAGGTGTTTGTGGTGGTGGTAAGGGGAACTGGTCATCTTGGCTATACCTAGGCAGGATTAATGGTGACAATACACACTGAGTGTATTTCTGGTAAAAGATGGTCTTAGATTCATTCATGTTTCATTTGCTTAAGTAAACAGTTACCCTTCTCATTTTAGTGTCAGGAAAGAAAGAGATGAGTTGATCTTATTACCATTTTACCAGAAAAAATATATATACCTTGCTCCTGAATTGGTTTATATGCCAAATCTAGGTTATCAAAAATTAATGAATCTTTTTTGCTTTGGTCCCATAGGCATGTTGAAGGTTCTCAGACTGTTTTAAATGGGTTTAACAAATATGATATTGGAATAATTTATGGAATTCATGGCATTTTTTTCTTTATTCCTATGACATTGTGGGCCTTTTAAAATCTTACTTAGGCTTCCATTAGTTCATATTCTTTTTTTTTAAAGATTTATTTATTTATGCATACAAGCTGGGGTACAGGCCAGAGGTGTGGGGAGGCGAGAGGGTTCACCAGAGACAGAGTGGGGAGCAGAACAGGCAGATCAACGGAAATACACTGCTGAGGGGAGCAGTGGGCAAGGCAGGAGAGGTCTGTCGTGCCATGTGGGAATCTCCCTGGCCGGGCTTTGAACTCGCGTCACCACTGCCGACAGCGCCACAGTGCAGCGCTTAACCGCTGCAACACCAGGGAGGCCCCCATTAGTTCATATTCTGTCTTCCCTTGAGCCAGGAGATTCAGCCTTACAAGCAGATGAGGGCCTTCTGCAGCCAACCTGCAGGGGGCCACATCCTATGTGATCTGCTCATACCTTCATTCCATGCCATTGATGTTCACTGGCCCTGTTGGGCCCTCTCTAGTAATGCAAGCCCCAGGAACTTGGCTTGTAATAGTGTGAATTCCCAGTTCCAAAATTCTAATATTGTACATCGAGTATCATTTGTGTAGCCCCGTTTTTCTTAATGCAGTGTTTATTGCTGTTACTACTTAGTCATTTTTTATTTATCTGACTAAGCTCCAGGTAATTTTTGCTCAATCTCTGGCAGGTTGTTAACCAGCATGTGTGTTTGGGGCAGCAGTTCATTCATCCATTTTGACATCCACACCTGACATCTTCATGAATGCCCAGCACACATTTCTCAGATTCCAGAACTATTTGGTGTCTGTGTATCCAGTCTTTTTCCACAAAATATATTTCACGTAAATGTCACTTTTTTGAATGTTTCACATATTCTACAGTGGAGCCATATGCCTTATAGAAATGATGACTTTTCAAGTCTGTATCCAAACATAGCTTGTCAATGACCTCACAAATTTCAAGTCAGCTTTCAAGCTTTTGTACTTTTTCTGAAATGTTTCTTTAGGGCCTGTAAACTTCTTCCCAATTTATTGCCTGCTTTCTGTATTCCTGTGTTCTTTTTGATATTAATTACAATAACCTTACCACCTTTTTATGGCTCATTCAATTAATCATATCCAGTTGAGCAGCTGCTGTGGGAGAATACTATGTTTATTGAGCTTGGGGCCAAATCTGTCACAGAAATTCTACTTTGAACTTTCTTCAATTCTGTGACCATTTTTCTAAGCTCTTTAAACATCAGTGATGTTCACTTCTCAGAAACCCTACACAGAGTAAGAGAGAGTGTTTCTAATTTTAGGGATTTAATTTAAAATGTATACTCAGGTACTATGAGTGTCTTCCTTGAAAATGAGCAGGAAAGCATAGCAGAGCTAGATTAAAAGATAAGTAGGTTGTGGCCTGGCCTGTAAGTGTAACTTGAGGACTGTCAGGGTTGATTTGTCTGTTTCCAAAACTGGCCATTGTTGCACAATTAGCATTTATTGAGTACTCACTGTATGCTAGGCACTCTATTATGGTCTTTGTGTGAAGTATCTGCTCTGATATTTACAGTAACCCTTAAAATAGATTCTGTTTTTATTTCTGTTTTACATATGAGAAAACAGAATCAGGAAAACATTGCTTAAGGACATGTAACTAGTAAGTGTTCTCTCAGGTAGTTGAACATACATGGTATAACTTTAGACTCTGTGTTACTCTTCATGTTGTAGTTTCTTCTTGTAGGAATACCTAATGTTTATTGTGCACTTATGATGATCCTCATATACACATATCCATTCTTCTATGTAATTATTTAAGCAGAACTTTAAACAGATGACATATTTTTTTTCACATTAAAGAACTTAATGCTTAGAAAAAAATGAGTAGTATTGTCAAAGGATTACCTCTATCTAGTAAGTAGCAGACAGGATTTAGATATCAAGAAATCCTAAGGTATGCTCTTAACAATAAGGGAATAAAGGCCAACAAACAGAAAAGCTAACCCATAAGTTCCTACAACAAGAAATAAAAAGTGTACCTTTAATGCAAGTCCTATTAAATGGTAAACATAGAGGTTTATCATCAATACCAATAATTTATATTGTCATTCCTGATATAGTGGGGCACACAACACTGGGCCACTAAAGTTAGGGTAAAATCAAGAATGTTCCCTCTTCCTGTATCTTTTCAACACTGCGCTCTTAGTTCTACCTAATGGACTAAGACAAGAAAATGAAATAAACAATATATACTGAGTCTGTGATACCTTAATGATAGATACATGCATTTATACATTTGTCCAAACCCACAGGACATGCACCAGGACTGCACCTTAATGTAAACTGTGTACTTTGAGAACTTATGATGTGTTGATAGAGATTTGCTAAGTATAGATAATGTACCGTTCTAATGGGGGAGGTCATAATAATGTTGGTGGGTATGCATGTCTTAAGGGTAGATGCTCTATGGGAAATCCTTGTACCTTTCAATCAATTGTAGTGTGAATATAAGACTGATGTAAAAATAAACCAAATAAAAGCAATAAAAACTTCAATATCAAGAATGTACAGTTAAAATATTTTTGACCAGTGTAACCAGAGACCATAATTTTTATGGCATAAGGAAAAAAGAAAGAATTCTTTATATGGTGATATTTAAATGTTCCTCTGGATATAATTTATGATTTACCATGAAGGTTTTTCCTTCTAAGCATGTGAAAATTAACATATCATCTGTTTAGTCCATAAATATACTCTTCAACAATCATTTTCACTTGAAGAGTGTGCCATACTGTCAGAGCCAAAATGTTTTTTTCACTTGTTCTGTTCTCATGTCTTGGTAGACCCAGAATGGACTGAACACTTTCCAAGGCTGAAATTAAATATGATCTTACAGGATCTCAATTCCTGAAAATTTTGGGAATGTGTATGTAACTATTGTGACAGGGCAAGAATGTATTATGTATTATACAATTCTCAATTAGGGTGTCAGTGACTCCCAAGTTTCTTCAACATATCTATATATATTCAGAGCTAAAACCTTTGATATTGTTATTATCTGGGCAATATGTTTCTATTCCACAGTTGGAATTCTTCAACCTCTGTGGCTTCTACTATAAAGAGATTCCAAACTTGGTCATTGAGAAGATGTTCTACCTATTGAGCACCACTGATGATCTGTTGTACATTGAGTGATACTTTTCAGAAGTAACATTATTTTATCATTTCCTTCCCATCTTTAACCATTTTACTATATTTTTCTTCCTCCATTTCCTTCCATGTTCTTATTTATTTCCTGCCTTACATCCCAAAATATAAGGCCAATTCCAGTCAGAATGGTCTGTCCAGGAGTGTTTTTCAAGGTGTGGATTATGACCCTCTGGTGTACCTGAGATCAATTCAATGTGTTTCAACCAAAACTTTAAAAATTAGGGGAAAAAGGGAAATAAATCCCATATTGAAAAGCTATTTACTTTTTCATTAAACAAACTTAGGATTTCACTGACTCAGTGTAAATATATTTTGTGCTGTAGTGCAATGTAAAATAAAATCTTTGGAAACACTGCTTCAAGGCACACTTAAGGTTATGAGACACAGATTTGGAGTCAGATTAAGTGGTCTATCAACAGGATGTCCTGAGTGTGTGTGTATGTGTCTGTCTGTCTATCTACATACCTACCTACCTACCTACCTATTTATCTATAAATCTCACTGGAATTGGAATCAGATACAGAAAACTGCTTTACTAGATCTTTTTTTCCTAGAAGAATAGTGTATATGAATAAGGTGGCTGAGTTTGTAGTAATGAATGCATTGCTTACAGCAGCAGGTAGAGACTGGGTCCTTTTCGCTTCCATCTCCACACAGTGCTCAGCCTGCCCTTTCAATAGATGTCCAACAGGTATTTAAAGACATTTGTTTTGAAAGGGCACCAAATTATTAGCCTGTTGAGTTTGCTTATGTCTATAGATCATAGACTCAGAGGGATAAACGCTTCTTGTTTAAAAAATGTAAGTTTTAAGATAGTAATAGTTTCTGTATCAAGTAAAACTCAAAATTTCAGTGCTTAGCATCATAAAAAATTTCTTCACATTCATATAGTAATTCCTTGCTGATATGGGAAAGTCAGTAATTCCTTGCTGATATGGCAAGTCAGCGAATAGATTTCCTGCTTGTGGTGGTTGAGGAACCTGGAGCCAGGGGCGGGACTGTGACGTGTAGTCCTTGATTAGGCAGCTGATCCTCAGCACCACCACATGATGGAAGGGGGCATGGATATTTAGTGAGCAAATACCTCTTTTCAATACAGTAAGTGCCAGTACTCATCACAGTGTCTCTAGATATTCTACATGGGTTTTGGAACACATTGCTTCTGCCCTGGCTGTCTCCAAGCTGTTTTGCAGTGTGACAAGATTGTGTTAATCATTGGTATTTATGCTTTTTTGAATAAAAATAGACTGTTTAATTTTCTGTCTTACTAAGGTAGTGATTTCAGCATCTTCACATTTAGCTGCATATTACTTTTAGTTTAAGTGAACGTAGGTAGCAAGCACGAAGTGTGTAAGATAGTAAATCCTAAATTGCAGTCATCCACCTCATTTATTCAACTGCTGATTTCCATTTCTGTGACCAGACACAGCACTTTGCAGTCCATGATTTGTGATATTTGGATGCAGGAGAATAGCTTTAAGTTTTGATTAAATAGAAAAGGTTTAAATGGTACGCCAGTAATATTGAAAACATTACAAACTGATTTAGATAAACAATCATCTGAATTAATTGGGTATAAACATATTTATTTTGGACAGGAAGCACCTGTTTAGAAATTGTTCGTGTATGATTTTTATTTATGCCTCTGAATATCAAAGTGATTCATAATTTGGATGTTATTAGAAAATACATATTTGCTTTATTAGAATTCTTGTCCCATATCTGCATGGTACCATAATTTTACTTTTAACTTTATTTTCTTTTTTGATAACCAGAACAAAACATTAAAATTTGAAAACTTCTGATAGCAACTAGAGTTTTCTTCAGAGACACCTGTCAAAGATGTGACTATGGAAAAGTTTGTTGCCTATATCTGAAATGCAATGTTTAAATATCATGAAAATAATAAATGCAATAGATTTATTGAATTACTACTTAAAAATGACTGCCTTCACTGAAATGATTGCAACGTCAAATTTATATAATGTATTTCTCTCTTTTTTCCTTTTCTTTCCTGCTCTAGTTTAGTGAGCAGGTTAATTAAGTGCTAATATTAAATTCGCTGGAGTATACAAAAAAAAAAAAAAAGGAATAGTGTCCGCACTGTTGATTAAATGGCAAGGTAAGAACCTGGCCATGATGTTTAATTGGAAACGTGGGAGCTATTGGTTTTTTTTGTGAAATCTCACCATCTGAGTATTGATTCTTTTCTATCAAATGATGAAGGCAAAATGGAAAGTGATGACATAAAAAAAACCATATTATTACCAAAAAATTGATAAATGAACATTTTGAATCTAAGTATTATATCAGTGTTTTGCAATCTGTATTCCATTGAAATATTAGTTCTGTGGAAAAATTCCACCAAAAATGGGTTCTTGATTTGAATAAGTTAAAGAAATATTGAATGCTCTTCTATCAGAGATAATCACAAGGGCGAGGTACATTTTAAGGGCTTTGAGATATCCTTTAGTTTGGGAGACTGTTTGACTTTTTAAGCTGGAGCACTCTTCATTTTAAGTCATTATTTTTGTTTAGTATTTAAGCTAGTCCCTGGATCATGGCCCAACTCCCCCCCCCATTTTTTTTTTAAAGTAGTTGAAAGTCAGATTGTAGTTTTTTAAAAATTGAATTATGTTTTTATTAAGTTATGGTTTTTTATAACACTGTATGATTAAGAGGAATATGTAATCCTGTAGTCAGATTTCTAGGATTTGTTTTGATTTAATTTTGGTTATTCCTTTGTTCATATTCCACATATGAGTGAAAACATCTGGAGTTTGTCCTTTTCCTTCAGACTTATTTCACTTAAGAAAATTTCCTTCATTTTCATTTACGCTGTCAAATCACAAGAATTCATCTTTTATTATTACTCGACAGTGTCATATTGTATCAATATAACATTTATTTTTCTTAAAAGATTCATTTTTATTGATTTATGCATACAAGAACTGGTATGTAAACCAGAGTTTCTAGGAGTGAGAGTATTCACCAGAGACAGAGTGGGGAGCAAAACAGGCAGATCTACTGAAATACACTGCTGAGGGGAGCAGTCGGCGACATAGGAGAGGTTTGCTGGGCCATGTGGGTTTGATCTCTGCCCTGGGATCAAACTCATGCCTCAGTGGCTTGTGATATCTTGATAGCGCTGAGACTTTAACCCCTGTACCACCAGGGGGTCCCAATATAATATTTCTTAATCCACTCATCAGCTTCTGGGAACTTAGTTTCATAAAGGGCAATTTTTTTTTTAAACTCAAGGTGAGGTGTGTACCCAAAAAGAATTTAAAACAGGTCTCCAGAGGAAATCTTTTACAAAAATTTCCATAGCAGCTCTATTCACAGTAGACAAGTGTTGCAAACATTTTAAATATCAGTCAAGATGTGAATGTACAAAGCCAATGAGGCATATCTATATAATGATATAATATTTGGCTATAAAAAGGAATGATGTAAGGAGATATCCACATGCTGTCAATGAACTTTGAAAACGTGCTAACTGAATGAAACCAGTCGATTAAGACTACCTATTATATGATTTTATTTATGTTATGTCCAGAATAAGCAGATATATGCATAGGTCTTTAGAGATATAAATTAATTTTGTGGTTAATTAGGGGTGGTGAGATTTCCAGCAAGGAAGTTGACAGAAAGAGCATCTAGACTATCTATTTGTGGTATTAAAGATGTCATAAAATTGACTCTGGTGATGGTTACACATAACTGCAAATATAAAAAAACCCTGAATTTTATAGTTAAAATGAATGAATTGCATGGTATTCTAATCATATCTCAAACAAGGCATTTCAAAAGTGATAATCATTATTTAACAAATACTTAAATGTCCAAAGTATCTGTTTTTAAGTGTCTGATATTCTACTGACTGATCTAGCCAGGCTCTGGATACCACCTCTCTTTAAATGTAAGATATGTTTTTCAAATGTAGTTAGCAAGCATATACTGTATTAGATCGTAAATCCCAATTTTCAGGCAGCCACCTCATTTATACAGGGTTATCCTAAAGAATCTACTTGCCATTTTGGGATATTTTTGTGTGTGCTTTAATCATGTATTATACACCTCCAAACAAGTATGTTATATAAATATGATGTACGTTATATGTGGCTATTCCTGTGTAGATACCTTTATCCTCACTGGTCAACAGTGAGATCATAACTGACTTAAAAAGGCCCTAATCTGTAGTATCTTGGTGTGCTGAACGTGAATATAACCCTGAAAAAATTTTTTTAAAGATCTATTTATTTATACATACAGGCTGGGGTACAGGCTAGAAGTGAGGGGCGGCGAGAGGGCTCACCAGAGACAGAGTGGGGAGCAGAACAGACAGATCAGAAATACACTGCTGAGGGGAGCAGCGGGCAAGGCAGGAGAGGTCTGCCACGCCATGTGGGATTCTCCCCGGCTGGGCGTCGAATTTGCATCGCGCGCTGCCAACAGCTCCACAGCGCAGCGCTCAACTGCTGTGCCACTAGGGAGGCCCTGAAAATTTTTTATTAGCTCTCGTTTTGAAGATATTTCATATAATTCATTTTATATGTTTCACCGTGTAGATTGATCCAGTAGGACTGCAACAACACCCTAAATCAGCTTAGAATGATGTAATTTTGCATCGCATTGCACAATACCATCATGCACACATCATCCAGAGTTGATTGCATCATTTTCTGATGCAATGCAACACTACTGCCAGGCGACTGCTGAAGTAAGCTGACCTCAGTAGTGCGCTAGAGAAAGCCCTGTCAGAAAGGTTGAACATTGAAAATAGTTCAGACTTTGTGCAAGACAGTTTCAGCTAGTCTCTGTAGTTGTCTCTCCCTGACATTCACATGCTTGGGTTCCCTTCTTCCTGCAATTCTTTTCACATGTCAACTTCCTTCTTCCATGAGGACACACCAGCCATGCCAATCACTTAAAAGTACAAACAACACCACTGATTCCAACTTACTTGATCTTCACCCACAAAACGTCTCACCCTCTTACATACTGTATTTACCTACATATTAGGTATATGACACACTGTTTGCCTATTTTTCATGTTAGTATCTGTCTGTTCTCACTAGAATGCAAACTGCTTGTGGGCTTGAATTTTTGCCTATTTTGTTCACTTTATGCACAGAAATTGCCAGAAATTGTCATTAGCACATTGTTAGTACTCATTAAATAATTCTACAGTGAACAAATGATAACGATGTCAATATATAATCTCTAATAGTTTTAATGACCCTAGCTAAATACTTCTTTTGTAGGATAAATGATGTTTTTTTTCCTTAAACCGGCATGTGAAATTTATAACCACCACCAAGGTGATATTTTTTAATCGCATGCCCTCTCCATCCATAGCTAACTCCAGCTCATATTAAGTGTCAAATTGTAATATTTATCCATTACTAAAAGTATTCCCAATTTATATATTTTCTCTGTTAGAAAATCAGCAAGGAACTTAATTTCTGGATTTTCTTTTTTATTTCTGAACATCTCTCTTGTATCACTTCAAAAGTAAAATTCAAGGACATTTTATAAGAAAGTTTGTATTATGATAACATTTAATTATCACTCATATTTCACACTGACTGTTTTTTTGAAAGTTCTCAAGGGTTTTTCCACTTATCAACATTAACTTGTCTCTAAAAGCAGGTATTTTACAGCTCAGCAAAGAAATCAAAATAATATATGTGCACAATTAGCACAAATTAATGTTGCTATGAGAACTTTAATTTCAGATTTTGGGACTTAAATTACTCTTATATTTAAGTTGTCAACTTCAGAGTCCCATTTGTCTAAATTTTGCTTTTAATCATAGCGGGCTGTGCTGTCTTTTTAAAGCTGGCATATAAGGTATTTGTTGTCCACTGGGAAATAGTGGTTTAGGATTTCTATTCATAGTTCTTAGTTCCAGCTGGTTTGTTAACTTATTATATGATCTTAGAGTAGTTATTTAATCACTTTGTGCCTTGAGATATTTTAATATAAGAATTGAGAGAAATATTCTTCTTAGAGGAGACAGTAACATGTGATGAATAGAGCACAGGCTTGGGAGGTATAAAGACTTGTTCTCCGATCCTGCTTTAGATACTAAATAATGTTATGTCGTTTCCTTACGAATGTCAGTATTACTGAGCTTTATTACTGTTATTTGTGAAATTTGATAAGAACTACTTTGCATGGTTGTACGAATTAGGTAAATAATTTCAAAAGTTCCTGTGGCAAGGTCATGTCTCATTTCTCTTCTCCCACCTCCACCTGCCTCAATAGTTGAGGTTCTTTATACAGAAAGGTGAAAAAAATAATAGTGGGAAAAGATAAATAAGGAAAATAATGAAATAGCAATTTGAAGAACAACCTGAGAACTTAGTAACTATAAACATTATTTTCTATTAAAAATAATAATATCCCATTGTTTAGAGAATGTTCATCTTTCCAAATAAAAACATAAGCCTCTGTAGTCTCTGCTGTATAGATGAGTCCATTACCTGACTTAGCCCTCCATTTTTGCAAAGGTTTCCTTAGATATGTGATGAGACAAATGTTTAGATTATCAAGTCCATTACTTTGCCCATCATGTTTATCAATCAGATAAACTAGCTGGAATAGGATGTACAATATATAGGTCCCATTAACCTCCTTGGAAAGAAGAATTATGGAGAATGTGTATCCTTATTAATGGGTATCAGTTAATTTTTTTTCCCGCCCCCGGTATCAGGTAATTTTAAGAGCTTCACGTATCATGAATTCTCCAGTCTCAAAATATAAACATTAACATTTGCTAATATTTTGAGGTGGAGAGGTCATTCACAAATTCATTAATTATTGTCATAGTACAATGGGTGTTAGCTTTTAATGTATCCTGTCTTGATTTAATTCAATATTAGTCATATATTTACTTCCCTATTTCTAATACTTTCAAACATATGTTCATAGCTAACTAGCGGTAAATAGGGTAATTTAGATTCAACTGTCTGAATTAAAGTTGCCAAAAAAATAATAAAAAATTTTTTTGGCTTTTGGGGGAAAGATTTAAAAAATACCTAATTTATGAAAGTTAATTTTGATGTTCAGCTTAGCAATTTAGTTCAACAAACACTAGTTTGCTATGGTGTTTCAGAGCATGAACTTAGCAATCAAATGACTTGGATTGGTTTCCCATATCAGACCTTACTGATTAACTTTTAGTGCATTACTCACTTGCTAATTTTCACAGTTTCTTCTACCATATATAATTGGGTTTTCATGATTTCTTTTCAAGGATGTAGGAAGGATTCTGTATGAAAGTATGTATTTGAACCTGCCTGTAAAGCACTGAATAAATGGTAACTGCTAATACAAATTATGTGCTAGACAGTGTACAATGGTTATACAAAGATAAATAAGACATAATCTGGTACTGAGCTTGGAATAAACTATACGTAGTGCATAAATGAGCGATAAGTGCGATGCAGCTGACTTGACAAGCAATATGTTCCAATTAGCTATATTACCTCGCTATCGGTACTACACATATTATAGGAAATGTATACTGAGTAAGTAATGGTAATTTTGTTCTTTGTGGGTTAATGGCGAAGTGTTTATGAGTTTTCAAAGCCAGATATAAAATTTCTAGTGGCACGTAAGTTCACTATGGTTTCACAGTACAAAATATGTTAGTTATAATGTATATTTTGGGAACATTAACATCTTTAGAGTGAGAGCAGTATTTCAGAAAAGGGAAGTTTACTTTGTTCTAAAGTGAAATTCATTTTGAAATAAAATGGACATTTTGGAAAATAGGTAAGTTTTTGGTTGCTCAGAAGTTTTACATGAAAAACTCCTATGCCTCCCAAAGAGCATGTTAAAAGAAAGAGCACTCCAGAATGTAGTCCAATGTATAACAAATCACAAAACACAACATGGTTTATTTTCATACTTTTATTTTAGTATATTTTAAAATATATTTTATCGAGTTAATATTTGTTTACATCATCCTTTCCTTCATAGAAATTCTGGATCCCCCTCACCCCACCTTCAGTCGTTTCAGCCGTAACACACCCATCACTAAAGAACCCATTGTTCACTAACATGCACCCTTGTGCTCCCACCCTTATTTTCACAAAGGAAACATTAACACCGAAAATGATAAAGTCTTTGTCATTGAGTGTTATGCATGTGTTAGAAGGGAAGAACTTTTGGGCTATGCTATAGACCCTGACTATTTGTGATTTCAAGGTAACCTGTAGTATGTGGTAGATGAGCAAAGGATATCTTGTTTACCATCGACTCCGCTCCTGCATCCATAAGCTGATGGAGATACAAGCGTGCTATTAGAATGGTGCCAAATCCTTCTACTGCCAAATTTGCAGATTTCAGTTTTCTAATGAATTTAGTGTTTTATTCAGAAAGAGTTCTCTGTCATCAAATAATCCATGCTTGCCAAATTTTGATCTGAGCTCACAACAGTGACCCCCAAGGCTCAGCAAGCATCTTCTGAATCAGAAGAAGAGATTCATTTATAACTTGATGTATCCTTTAGTAATTCATCATTCCCATAGAGTGTATTTGATATAATTATAAATCGTGATTGTTGCTCTAGGTTAGCTGACACGTAGATTCTGAAGGCAATGACAAGAGAAGAGTTTCAAAAATATCTTCAACTGCCCAAACATTGCAGGTCTATGCCTTTACTTCCCATAGCTACTACATGAAAAGTCACTTTCATTATGTACCCTCTGCATAGCTGAGAGGTTACAGCGATGAGGAAGTGTTGGCCTTGTCCTCAAAGATGTTATTGTGTAGTTGAGAGATTAATGAGTTGACAGCTTTTATGGAACACTGTTAATGGGTGTTACTAAGAAACCATAGGTTCCTGGGAGACCAGAGGCGGAAGATAACCAACTTTGAAAAACCTGTGTAAATTTGTATGAAAATAAACATTCCGTTGAGTAGTTCTGATATACATAGGAGATACATATATCACATATTACAGTATCTATGTTAACATCATATTGTGGCATCACCATTAGTGACAAAATCCTTGACAATACATTCCAGAAAAATGTTATGCTATTGCTTTGTTCTCTCTACTCCAAGGAATTCATGTATCCATGCCCAGAAGATGGTTGAGGAGCCTTTTTGGACTCTGCTATACTTCTTTGAAGTCAAGTTAACTAGTTTAGGATTAGATGAACAATGAATGAAGAGAATGATATTGAGTTTCTAGAAGGGATAGAGGTATTCAAGTATGAGTACAAATCTTTGTTTTTCTCTCCCCTAAATTGCAGGGAAAATATTTGTTCTAATGTATTTCTGACTTTCCAGGTTATGTGAATTGCAGATCCCGTCACACCAGTCATGACCCAAATATACCAACCCAGACACTAGCATGTCTAAATATGTTTTCATACCATAGCTCATATCCTTGTTTTCTTCTCACCCCCATTCCCTCTATTTCTCTTTACCCTTCATTTAGAATAACTGCTCTTCTTGGACATGGAATTAAACAAAATTGAGAGGCGTGGGAGTTCGGCCAAGATCCATACTAACAGAATTAGACTGGCAATCAAAAGGTGTTCAGGGACTGTTAGAAGATAGAGTTGGGATATTCTTTCTCCTGCCCTGGGCCAATAGGTCTAACTGAATTAATTCAGCTAGCCAACTGTTTAAAAAATGCTATGTGTTTAAAATGGATTCAAAGGGAAACTGTTGGCTCTGACACTCTATAAAGAAGTATGTGTTCACATAGCAGATCTTGACTCTAGAGAAGAGGAAAACCACAGTGATTTTCAGTAATTAATGGTAATAAGTCTTGAAATCATAAATAGACAGCATAGAGATGTAATGGTGTTTCTTCTTATCATCAAGTCTGGCAAAATAATTGATGTTTGGAATTGGAGGATCTTTTCAATTTAATATTTCCTGAAAGTCTGTAGGTGTTATGTCACTAAAAGTATATTGATATCTAAGAAAGATACAGTTCCTGTCCTCATGGAGTTTCCAGTCTTGCAGACAAGACATATCACAGGAATAGCTACAGGTATTAGGTCATTTATGAAAGAACAGTCCATGAGAGAATTTAAGACAGTGCCTATCCTAGCTTTGGAGCAAGTAGATATGATCAAAGTCTCACCTGCACTGTAACTTAGAGATGGGAGGGCCAGAAGAAAGAATAGTCAAACTCTGTTATTTGTCAATAATTTTCACTATTGCTGAAATTTTCCATAAAGTCATTGGGTCACTTTGGAGATTTGGATGTGAGATAGTCTCCGTCTGCTTTGCATGCTTTACTTGCAGATATTTCCTATATAAGTTGGAGCATCTGTGATTCTTTGCATTGGCCTAGTGTTGACCCTAATCTATCATTTAGGGACTCTTTTGTGTGTTCTCTAAGAATTCTATGGCATCGGCAGGCTCAACACGGCACCTTTTTATTTTTCTTCCATTTGGCTTCAGAAGCTTCTCTCCCAGCAAGAAAAGTAAGGAGTTCAATTTGGTTTCATCTGCTTCTGTAGTTCTTTCAGAGTCTTTTGTGCCCAAGGAGTGCATTGTCAATAATAGTTTTCCCGATTAGCGAAAAACCATCAGACAGCAAAAAAATACTTTTTTAAAAGGAAGGGTGGAAACAGTGAAATTTACCAGTATTTGTGCTGAAACTCACCTAAAATGATTCAAAGTTGCTTTGGAGAGTGAAAGAAAACGTACACAAAAGAACTGGGGATCAATACTCTTTTCTTTGCTCTATAAGTATTCTGTAGAAAGTGCACTTGATTGCCTATCAGAATGTCTTTTTCTGCTGTGACTCAAGTAAGGAGCATAGAGGAGAGAGTGCTGCTTTGCCTCCATGCCCAGCTTTGGCTGACATGGCAGGCAAAAGGTACTCCTGAAATATGCTGAATTGTGGAGGGGGTATCTTCGTTCTAATTGGGCAGTACTACTGACTGACACTAATTTTGGAATACTTATTTCCCTTCTTTGGGGGGTCAGTTTCACCATATGAACAACAAGAAGTTTCAGATGGAATTCTGTGGTTTTCTTTATAACCTTAAGTACTCCGTGGAGGCACCATTAAGAGGAATTCTGGTGGCCAAGGGTTTGCTGCTCACAAACACTCCCTGCCCTTTGTCAACACACGGAACATAAGTTTTATCTGCTTTCTGTTTCCATCTCCACGTATGATTTAATTTAATCCAAGAGGCCAATATCTTTTAAAAATTGCTAACCAGGGCCTCCCTGCTGGCACAGGAGTTAAAGTCTCAGCACTATCAAACTATTGTCAGCCACTGTGGCAAGAGTTGGATCCCCAGACAGGGAGCTGACCCACATAGTACAGCAGACTTCTCCTGTCTTGCCCGCTGCTCCTCTCAGCAGTGTACTTCAGTGGATCTGCCTGTTCTGCTCCCCATTCTATTTTTATTAAAGATTTATATATTTATGCATACAAGCTGGGGTGTAAGTGAGAGGTGGGGGGTGGTGAGAGGATTCACCAGAGACAGTGGGGAGCAGAACAGGCAGATCCACTGAAGTACACTGCTGAGGGGAGCAGCGGACAAGACAGGAGAGGTCTGCTGCGCCATGTGGGAATCTCCTGAGCCAGGTATTGAACTCTTGCTGCAGTGGCTCTCGATAGCTTCATAGTGCTGCGCTTACCCTGTTGAGCCACCAGGGGGGCCCAATTTATATCTTTTACATTATTGTGTATCCCCAGTAGATTTCCCACCACCAATTCACCAGTGAGCCATCACCATAGTCCCTTGTGCTCTTTTCTCCCCTATTTTGGTCTCTCTTCCTCCCCCTCCCCTGTGGAATGTCTCTTATTTGTGGTTACCTGCTAGTTTTTGCTTTTGTTTATGTTTTGTGTGTTATTTTCTCATTCTGATTTCTCGTTTGGCTCTCTTACATTCCTCCTGTGAGTGATACCATCCGATATTTTTCTTTTTCCTTCTGGCTTATTTCGCTGAGCATGATCCCTTCTAGCTCCATCCATGTTTTTTTTTTTTTTTTAATATAT
>PVIJ01012256.1:0-50646 GCA_004024925.1 Scalopus aquaticus | reverse complement strand
GGGGGGGCTACTCTCTAACAACAATCTAAAATATAAAGAATAAAATTCTGAGTGAGTTGCAAGCTACTTTCAGATATTCGAAATGTCCTTATTTAGAAATACAATGGCCTATTTTTAAGCATGAGAACAACACACACAGGAGAGCTGATTCCTGACAGTGCAGCATCTGCTCACCTTGTATATCCTCACTAGCCAATGTTCTGTGGTGTATGCTTCCTCTAGGACATCAAGCTCAAAGTCTTTGTTCCCGATCTCAGCATTCCGGACACGATCAAAGCCTGGTGGACGTTCTAAAATGGGAGGAAAAGAAAAACACGTTTCTTTGTACAGTGCTTATGTCCAAAGGAAACAGTACAACAATCTGGTAAATCATCTACTTATTGGAATGTTATTCCACTAACTACAGTTTCCTTAGACAGTAAGGCTTGCAAAAAAGGGTATTAAGGGCAAATCAAATGTTACCCTAAAAGTCCCCTCCAAAATGATGCCTGGCAGAGTGTCTTTTCTAAGAGATCGAGGCTGACTATCAAGCCCCTCTGTTCCTGAGACGAATCCCCCCAGATGTCTCCGCAATATGCTAGGCAACATTTCCATGAATCAGAGCAGAATGTATCAGAAGCCAAAGACCAGTATTCACTTCAGAAATGGCCTCTAGGGCAGAACCAAGACTGAAATCAGAAGGAAAGACTTATCCTAATCGAATTATTCTCAAAGTATCAGAAGAATGTCCTTTATCTCACTCTATCCCCTGCACTCCCTTCTCTACTAATACCTTCCAGTGAGAGCCAATACAGAGTAATGGTTCAAAGCAGAATCCAGAGCAAGAATGCTTGAGTTTGATCTGATTCTGCCACTAGTTATGTGACTTTGGGCAGGTAAGTAAACTCTCTGTACTTCCATTCCTCATATAAAATGTGATTAGTATTAATGAGTACCTGCTTCTTGGGGTGAGAATTAAATAAAAGATGTAGAGCACCTAGAATCGTACCTGGCACACATAAAACACTACTATGTGGGCTATCACTGTTCTAACTTTTGTCAGTAATGTCATCATGAATCACTCACTAGCTTCTGTGTAGACCTGTCCAAAGCGGTAGTAACACATCTTATACATAAGGCAGTTGAGCAGCACTGGAGATCCCTCACGGTCCACACGGAATTCCCCAGTTGGAGTATAATAATCATGCTCCTTTATATGTTTGCCAGTGTCTGTGCTTCCTCCAATCCGAACCATCCACAGAAATTTGTTGATATCTGGGGAAAAAAAGGAAAAGAAATAAGTGCTGCATTACAAAGGCTGCAAGAACTAAATGACCAAATGAAAAGGTCACTATTACTAAGGAAATTCCCCAAAATACTTTTCATGGAGAATGGTACCATTATAAAAATAGGAAAGACAATGTGTGGGCAAAACTTTTTCCTCAAAACATGTCACCTTTCCTATAGGCTACTGAACTTCTGAAATCCTATGGCCCACATTTAAACCATACCTGAAATTAGTTCCAGCTATTAGCTGGAACTATGTTGTTGAATATAGTAGCTACTAGCCATGTGAAGCTACTGGAAATATGGCTGGTCCAAATTAAGATATACTCTAAGTATAAGACACAAAGTGGACAAAATGTCTTGGTTATAGGTTAAATAATATTTTAGATAGGTTCTGTTAAATAAAATTATTAAAATTCATATCCTGTTTCTTTTTATTTATTTTGATGTAGCTCATAGAAAATTTAAATTGACATGTGATTCCCATTATATTTTTATCGGACAGCAATGACCTCGGCAGTAGCAGTTTTACCAAAAGGTAGAGAAGACATAAACATGTTCACTCTTGACTGGTAGTGGCAAAGTCACAGAACTCTAAAGCATTTATCTGAGAAGTCAACATTCATGTCAAACATACCTACCAGGCTCCAGAAATACTAATACAACCACCAACTCAGGTTATCCATCTCTCTTAGAATATGTTCCTTTTTCTATTTCCTCCACAGGCTTTAAGGAAATGGATGTTTACTATGAAAAGCACTACTGATCCCCACTGCATTTACCAAGAAGGGTTCCAGAGGTTATCACAGTGGTTAAGAATACAGACTCTGGATCTAAACTGCTTGGGTTTGACTTCCAATTCTAGGTGGGTGACCTTGAGCTTACTAACTTCTGTGCTTTAGTTTCCTCATCTGTCAAATAGGGCTGCTATAGCACAATGCAATGTAAAATATTTAATATACCTTTTGCGACATGGTATGCATTCATTAAATAATATTGTTACCCTCAATAACTATCTACATTGTTATCTTTATCTTACAAATGGAAACTGTGAGGCACAGATACTTGCTTATATCACACAACCAGAAGTAGAACCAAAAACAAAACCACAGAGCATTAACTCAGCTATCACAGAGAACTGGTATTGCAGCTTTCTGGCAGATTTACCTGAAGCAAAACCTGGCATGCTTTAAGAATGAAAAAGCACTCAGCAAAACAAAAGATCCATAATATGAAAAGGCAACCGATGGAGTGAAAGAAAGTATTGCAAACCAAATGCTTGATTAGGAGGTAACATCCAAAATACATAAGGAAATAAATGACAAAACAAAACAACAATTAATAATGGGCAAAGGATCTGAATAGACATTTTTTTCCAAAGGTAATATATAGATGGCCAACAAGTACATACTGTTCAACATCACTGATGGTCATAAAAATGCAAATTAAAACCACAGTAAGATACCATCTCATGCATTCTAGAATGGCCATCATCAAAAAGGTAAGAGGTAACAAATGCTGGCTTGCAAATGGAGAAAAGGAAATCCTTGAGCATTGCTGGGGGGATTATAAACTGGTACAGTCACTACAGAAAACAGTATAGGCTCTGAAAAATTAAAAAATAGAACTATTATTTGATCCAATTATTCTACTTCTGGGTATATATGTGAAGGAAATGAAAGCACTATCCCAAAGATATATCTGCATCCTTGTGTTCACAGCAGGATTATTTACAATAGCCAATAATGGAAACAACCTTAATATTAATAGATGAATAGATAAAGAAAATGTGATGTGGTATGTCTATTGTCTGTCTGTCAGTCTATCCATCCATCCACCACATCTGCTAAGTGAAATAAGGCATTGAGGCACTAAGCGAAATCAAGGCTGAGTGAAATCAGAGAAAGACAGACACTGCATGATCTCACTTGTATAGCACTGTATCATGCTATAGACACATGTTTAAACTCAATGCTTAACAAGCTAGCAGCATAGCTGATTCCATGTAGAGATGTCTCTAGGAAGCACTGTGTGGCTCATGTATTCTCTCCTTTTTTAAAGATTTATTTATGCATACAAGCTGGGGTACAGGCCAGAGGCGTGGGCGGCAAGAGGGTTCACCAGAGACAAAGTGGGGAGCAGAACAGGCAGATTGATGGAAATACACTGCTGAGGGGAGCAGCGGGCGAGGCAGGAGAGGTCTGGTCCCCAGCCAGACATCAAACTCGCATCCGCTGCCGAGAGCTCCACAGCGTAGCGCTTAACACTTTGTGGTCTGCTCACATATTAGTACGTGTTTTTGTCACCAGTATCAGGTGGCCGCTCACGTATTAATACGTGTTCATCTAGTCTCCAGTTTTTCACGCCATGGTGGATTTATTTGGAACTATTAGGAGCTATTTCTTTGATTGCACTCGGTCTAGAAGCTTTACACATTGTTTTGGTGAAAGTATAAGGTGTTTTATGAGAGTTATTACCGCTTTTTAACATCCAGTAGTTCAGGAGTTGCGTGTGTTTTATTGAATGCTTATACCATTCATGCGGTGGCACAGAAAATGGCCGGCCCAAGGGCTGGTAAATTTAAAGGACACCAGCACACAAAGTGTTAACCGCTGAGCCACCAGGGAGGCCCCATGAATTCTCTTTTTATGAACAAATGTCAAAGTCAAAGCTAGCCACAGGACAGATTCCAAACAGTGATAATCTGTGACACTTGTGTAATCTGCCACTGAAACACTAGAGTGCTCAATACACTATGGATCATATATTTACATTAAAGTATTACATTCTTTAATGACATACAAATCAACTCAGTGTGAAAGAGAACTGGGCTGTCCTCCTGAAATACTGTTAACAATAGGAATACTGGTTACAAACTACAAACACTGGTGTGTGGACTCTGTACTTCTTTTCTAGTGACTATGTTGAAATTCTAGCTCGGTTAATGACAATTTTAAAACATGGCTCTAAGAAAGCAGTCCTGAACCTAGCACTTCAGAACATGTAACCACGCTGGGTGTGTACATTAATTTGACCTGATAAATCTCTGATTTTCACAATGTTTTTACAGTCCTATATGGCTAATTTATAATGCAGATGCAGTCTCTCCATCTTCATTGAAACATTTGTATTAACACTGCAATCATGTACAAATGAAAAAATTTTACTTACAAGTGTATGTAAGGATGTAGAGTAACCAAGAATTGCAGGCACTGCTGGTACAAAGGTAAACTGGTAGTACCACTTTAAGACTCTCTGCCAGTATCTATTATAGCTCAGTAAATGCATTCTTTCTAAACTAGCAATTCCACTATTTGGAATATATGTTCACTGGAAGACATGTACAAGAATATTTCTAACAGGCATACACTGAACAGAGAACAAGTAAACAATAAAATACATGCACTGTGCACTATACACACAATGGAGTCACTATACAACAAAGATAATGAAGAATGGTAACTATTCATAACATGAATGACTCTTTCAAACAAAGTATTGACCAAAAGAGCATGAAACAAGAGCATATACTATATTACCCTATTTGTGTAAGTTCAAAATCAGGTAAAAAGTCACAGGTGTGTGCATATATATGTCAAAACTTTTCAGGTTATACATTTTCAATATGGCAGCCAATTATGCTTCAATAAATCTGTTTAACAACAAAAAATGCCATTAGAAGCCAAGATAGCGGTCATCCCTGGAGGATGGGTAGAATACTCCAAGAATTATGTATAATATCTGCATTTTCTGTTAAGCTTTAAGGCAAAGTTAACTTTAAAAATTTACATAATCACTTATACACAGAATATAGAGAAACAAAACAAACGCTTGGATAAAAGCAAGCAATAACCAACTGAGAAATCTGACTACGGATTTGAGGCTATCAGAGGGGATGAGGGGCAGGGGAGGGGGCACTATGGACTTGGTGGTAGTGTGGTCACATGCATCTGAGGAAGTGTGATCCTGTATCTCTGCGTCACATGATTTAGAATGAGATAACCAATGTTACCTCAAATAAAAAAAATCTGTATAATTAAAATCTCTTGACCTTAGACTATTTTTTTTCAGGCTAAGTTATTTTCTCAAGTGTCTCGCATTCTAATTTCCTCAATAAAGACACTTACATTCACTTCAGCAGGTAATGAAAGGCTGACTGAATGATCACTCAGAAGTGGTAAATGCTAAAATTTCAAGCAACTATCCTTTTTTTTTTTAAAGATTTATTTATTTATGCATACAAGCTGGGGTACAGGCCAGAGGCATGGGGCGGCGAGAGGGTTCACCAGAGACAGAGTGGGGAGCAGTGGGCAAGGCAGGAGAGGCCTGCCAGGCCACTTGGGAATCTCCCCGGCCGGGCGTTGAACTTGCGTCGCCGCTACCAACAGCTCCACAGTGCAGTGCTCAACCACTGCGCCACTAGAGAGGCCCACAACTATCCTTTTTTGCCCCCCTCCCCCATACACATACATATTCACATACACAAAATACACACAGAGACACACATATAAATATGTTCTGTAGTACTTGAATGTACTAAGACATAGAAATTCTATACTTGATTATGCACAACCAAAGAGTGCTGGCGCAATTGTTTGTGTAAGTCAAAGTCTGTGGACACACGTCCCTGCTGTCATCACTCTTTCTCTGCTTGTTCAACACACATGAAAATTTTCTATTACTTCACAAGTTATATGGACTACCTGAGGTCTTGTCAAGTTAATATCAGAAGCCAGAGATAATCTAATATATGAATATCTTTAAGAAGCAACTATATATTCAAAGAAAATTAAAATACAAATGAGGTAAATATTAACTGCAGGAAAACAAGTAATTCTAGATAAGAGTTTGACCACGGTTTACTGGTTGAGTCAGGAGCAAATATTTACATAGCCATGATTCTCAAAACATTATTTGAATTTAACCAAAAACTGGAAAGTAACTGTGCTGAGAAGATGTAAGCGAGAAGATGGGGTGGAGGGGAATATGCCAGAAAGAAAGAAACTCCTTATCTATAATAATAAGTGGCAGGGTATATCTAAATGATCAAGCAATGACCATATTATTTAGAAATATGAATGTGAGTACAAAGAAAATAACTGAAGGAAAAACTGCCTCTGAGAATTGATGTTATACTGGACTACCACTTTTTTATTATAAATCTTCCTAACTATTTAATATTTAAAGTATAAGCAGGTTTTGTTTTAATATTTAAAAAACTTTTAAGGCAAAGAACTAAATTTACACAATTCTAAAAATATGGTCTTTCTAATAATCATACAGAACATGGAAATACGTATCTCATATTCACATATAAATGTACAAAAAATATTTTAATTTGGCAGATGATTCTATATTTAGAGCCACTGAATTGTAATTTCATTCCTAGAAGCCTTAGATTATTTGTTTTACTGGTTGTGAAACTACACTTGGTCTTCAGACAACCATAGCATGCCACATCTATTTGAAAATTATTTACATTTACATGATACTTGTTGCCAAAAAAAATAAAATAACCAGACCTAAAATTGCAAATCACTTAGGAATTTCGCCAACTAAGAAAATAGGTAGATAGTTTAAAAAAAAAAAAAAAAAAGGAAAAAGAAACATAGGGAATTCATTAATTTTCTTAGTGCCTATGCTCTGGAACTGGAAACAGAATCAAGCACATTACCATCAGAAGAATATCCAGTGAGGCCTCCAAAAATGACCAGCACATAGCTGACATCAAGCTCCCTCATGATCTCATAGGCCTTTTCTTCTGTGGATGCCATCGCCTAGAAAAACACACATGTATTTCTCAGAGCAAAATTCTAAGTCACATGATCCCTCATGAAGAAATATTTCCCATTAGACACTGTATCAAACCCTCAAATGATGCCTTCACCTCACCTGTCCTACTCGAGAAATATGGGTATTATTCCATGTGTTATTGTCCACTAAAATCGTCCGATTTGCCATAGCTGTGATCTGGTAGCCATAATCCCACCACGACATGACCTTGGCATCCTGAAAGAATGGGAAATGGGAAAGAATAGGAAAGCTACTTACTTCTGCCAAAAATTAAATACAAGAGAAAGAGTAAGTCATCTGACAGGTAATGAGGTGGCTAATCGATCAGTTTCTTCACAAAAGAAAGCAACACTTAGCCAGAAAATAAACCATGGCACCCAGTCCTAAACTTACATACAATTATGAAATCTCAGTGCAAATTATACAATCCTACATTCCCAATACTTTCGTGCCCAATCATCTCACCTGAGCAAGCATAATGGGCTGGGAAGTGCAGAGGATTGTGCACTATTTTTAAAGAAATAGCCTGGTGCTATTAGATAACTATCTAATAGAGTTCTATTAAATTAGTAGCATTTAATGATGACAAAAATCTGGTATAAAGATGGGGGGAAACAGATATCACACAATCTGATGGGCAAGGATTAAGAAATTCTTTAAGGCTTGACTCCTTAAGAATCTAACTCAGAAGTGATATTCCCAATAGCTACTGCAAAGGAAATCACTTCAGATTCTCAAAGGGTATAAAATGTCAGATGTGTTTAGAGGTGATCACTTTATGGGAGATGTGCATTTTTTCCCTCTTGTTTCTACTAGTAACATCTGGTTTTTCTACAACAAAACTTTATTATTTGTAACTTTTTCTTCTTTGATAACTGGGATAGTTCACCTCATGATAAAATCATGATGTTGTCAGTACAAGTGTCCAAGCAAAGTCTAGATAATCTCCAGTAAGGGTAGCTACAGAAGAAACCCTGAATTGAGAGGTTGATCGTTAAGGCTCATTCCACACCAGGGTTGCATAGTTCCAATTTCCCAAGTTTTTCCCACCCATCTAAAAGCTATAACCTTAAATGTCTTGCCCATCCCTCTTTCTCCCATTGCCGTTCTCCCAGAACTTCACCTCTGGAGTATTGTGACGGAGCCAATAGTAGGCTTCTCGGAAGTCATCAAAAATGATCCTACTGCCATCCCCACCACGAGCAGACAGCACAATGGAGGGAGAAGAATAGGCCTCACTGGTCACCCAAGTTGAATGAAAGGTGTAGGTGATGAGAAAGAAAGCCATGACCAATATCATTCCACTTGCCACCTAAACAAGAAAGAAGAATGGTGTTGTGAATCAAATTAAATCTATACAACAGAACAGTTTCTTACAGTCAATAATACAAATCAGAAGAACCAAGTAAGTCAGTGGTTGAAGCCATTCTGGCCACTTAGGACAGTGTTCAACTTTACTCCCACGCTCCAAAAAAACAGACATACATACATGCACACAGGCATGCCCATGTGCAAACACAAACACATAGTTTCCCAAGTCTGTTCTTAGTGTTACTGAATTCTTACTTCATTCTTAATAGGATAGGTGGAATCCTGTTGCTTCTTGCTCTTCTTGTCTGGACGACTTATATCCAGATTCTTCATATACGTGGAAAGCACCTGGGAGACTCCAATGCCAGAAAGAATGCACATAACAGGGGCCAATACGAGCATTAGACGAACCTAAAAGAGACAGGGTTATGGTCACATTCTAACCAGTGTTTACTAAGGACAGAGTCAACCTATTAGTAGATTATGACATCAATTTAGGGGTGTTCAACAAATACAATTTTTCAGTGAAACAAAACAAAGTTGAAAACATTTGAGGAGTTATTCAGTCATGATGAATCTCTCCCATATATACAGGCGGTACACACGTTATTATTAAACTACTTTGTGGTTTTTTTCTCTTATCAAAAAAGAAAATAAACTTGATACAGCTACAGTATAAGTAGGTATTCCTTAAACTTTTCAGTTACATATAGGTTCTTATGTGTGTCCTGAGTAACAGTATGATATAAAATGCATTTTTCAATATAACTCTTCAGCATTTTCTCCCTCCCTCTTCCACCTTAACTCCTAAAATGCATTTCTTAGTGATGGTTTAGGATTTAAAAAAGTGTTAAAACACTATTACTATAATATATAAAATCTCTCCTAGCACATGGCAGTCCTCCCAGGCTTTCAGACAAAAAATCATTTCTTCTCAATACCTGCAGGAAGGAGAAGAAACCTGCCCAGGGTCACTTTCTCTAATAAAGGTCAAAGTGTCTCTCCCTGACATAAGGTTACAGAGGCAGGAAAGTTGGCTCCCACACTTAGAATGGGTAAGTGCACCACACACCCCTGAAAATCAACAGTGAGCAGCTTTACAAGTCAGCTCCTCAATGCCCAGAGGGAAGTACATGTACAACCATCATTACTTTCTGATTTCTACCACGTTGAGGGTCAGGGGAAGAGGAGGGAGGGGAAAGCACCTCAGAGTTAGGCATGGAATGGTTTGCTAGGACCGAGGGCATTCCTCACCATTACAGCTGAAAAGTACATGCTGGTCACACCATACATAATGATGAAAATCCGGGCATCAGACAGGTTGCTAAAGCAGTAATAGAGACCAACTACAAAGCAAAAGGAGAAAGAAATAAATAGCTGAATCTGTAAGCAGAACCCCTAGAAGGGAAAATATTGTCATTATATGGTTGAATGTTTCCACACATAGAACCCCAGCAATTCCACTTTCAGTTTACATTGAAAACATAATCATAAATGTATGCAAAGATGGTCACAACTCTTTAAAAGAGTAAAACATCAGAGACCACCTAAATGTCCTACGTCAAAGAAGTAGCTACAGCATAGTTAATATATAAAATATAATGCATCAATTAAAATACTGTTGCAGGAGATTATGGACCATATCTTTTTCTTTACACATCTCTGTTCTTCAAAAAACTAACAAATGATACAACTTAAATATGATTTCTCTAAAATAGTATTAAATAACAGAAATTATGATTCTTCATGAAGTAAAAAAAAAAAATCAAGGGAAAAAACTGTATGACCTAATTTTTATTTAATAAACAGCTGGATGAATATATATCAAAATGTTAACAGTAGCAACAGATGTATGGGAGAATTCCTGAAATTTTTACTGTTTTTTACTTGTCTCTATTTTTCATAGTAGACATTACTTCATAAGAAAGAGGTTACTTTAATTAAAACAAAAATAAGGAAGAAAGCCCCTCTGGTAGTCCACTGATAAATTCTAAAACATATCTGGATTAGCTAGAAGATAAGTTAGATGAAGAGGCTTTACAAGTCAGTCACACCTATCCTCAGGGTTACCAAATGAGAGTAAGTTAGAATGGGGTGGAAGAGGTGGGGAAGGGACACTAGCAGTACCCCCCCACCCCCAAAAAAATCCTGAATATAAAATCGCCTTGAATTTTAACTTATAACACAAATGAACAGAAAACTGTGAGGCTCTATGTGGAACTGCTTATCTTCTGACTTATACTCCGCTTCAAATATTACAAAAATGTGCTTAGCCATCTTTTGTACTGCACAAGGTGAATGAGACAAAGACAAAACACATGGATGAGGGTAGTTTATTCAGTTTGAATCCAACAGTGATTCTTACAAGTATGGTCACTTCAGAACACAAGGCAGACTGACCTGGAAACATAAAGACGAGAAGCTGCAGGTCAAAATAGTATGAGGACCAGGTGGTAGGCTGATGCTCAGACACAGAGGCAATGATGGGGATGTTGTTCTTAGCATAAGAAGGATCCAGCAGTGAGTAGAAGCGGCCAGTCCAGGGAGATATTTTTCCTGGCAGCAAAGAGGCAACAAACATTTCACGGTCACTCCTGAAGCAAAGTAACATCTGATCCCAGGAATCTCAAGTTGCCAATGTATTAAGATGCTGGGGGGTGCGGGGGCACTAGGTTTTTGTTTAAATGCCATCAATTTCTTTGAAAATTTCCATCTTTCTTTTCTTTCAAACTTGAGAGTACTTTTGTCAGCATAGACAGCAGAATAAAATCAGGCTGTATCTAAACTCAGAAGAAAGTAGGGAGTCTGCAATGCACCCTGGAAGGGTTTTAAATCAAACCTGGTCAAACCAAGGCAAACTCTATACTAAAACAACTATGTCCTTCAGTATTGCTCTGAACTAGCCAATACAGAGACATGGGCAAAATCACATCAGCCTCTGAATAGTGGAGTGAGGAAAATGTGACATCCAATCAAACTAACCAGCTATGGTTAAGTGTACATGGGATTAGATGAGGCCATGTGTAGGTTATGGCAAGAAATATTAGGATTTCTCCCACACTATTGACAGGAAATGGGAGGGAGAAGAGAAAAATTAGCAAGATACAGTCCTTCTACCAGGTGTGATTTTTTTTAAATATTAAAAGCTGCTTTAACAAGACCTTTTTGCTATGCTGTATCCAAATACTAGGCTGACAAGTGGACTGTCTATGCTTGAAAAGTAAAGAGAAACCGAAGAATGTCTTTCTGTGGTCAGGCAATACCCGTATTTCTAGAGTTCATTCTCTGTGCATACCCATTTGTATTTAACACTAGGAGTTGTGAGCCCTACCTGTAAGCATGAGGAGTGCTCCCACCGTGAGAAGGACAAAGCCTACCAGGGAAATGACACTTCGGAAAAGAACTTCAAATTGCTGTGGATTCAACTTGCTGCGCAGATAATCCACAAAAGCATGGATCTGGCAGAGACCAAAGACCCCAAAGGCTGCCATGTGCTCTGATGAAAGGACGGGCTGTAGGTGAAAGCATGTCAGTGACAGTAATGTTAGAGAAATGAATGGGTCTAGCCTAGACCCGAATTACCCTGACCTAATTCAGACCAAAGGGTCAAATAAGTTCCAAGGTCACCAAGGAATCAGGACTAGTCTAGGAGAGGGTATTAATTTTCCTCCTTCATTTTCCAAAGAATATTTAGAGTCCCTCAATGCATAGCATATGTATCATTATCACACCTCTGGTCTTAGGCTCAGGCATTTCACTGGCCTGATAACAATTTTCTCCTTGTTTTTCCAAAATTTATATTCATTGAAATGCTCATTATTTAAAGCCCAAAGCAGATACCATTTTTCCTAAACTGCCAAACTGAAATCTATCAACTCCCCTCCATATTCTACAGTACTTTATCTCTTCCATCACTTAAAAATTCTTTCCTTAGATCAATGGTTCTCAAGTTCTAGTTGTATCATATTTCGGGGAAGGGGGGAGGAAGGGGGAGGGTCACAGGGTAACCTAACCTGAAGGGATAGGGTAAGAAGGGATGTTAAGACACAAGATTGCTGAACCACAACGAGAATTCAAAATTTGCATTTTTTACAAGTTCCTGGTTGTTACTGGTCCAAGCACCACATTTCCAGGACTACTGTACTACGGACTATAGACAGCTGCCACGAGACTGGACCTTTCTTAAGGACCAGGATCATATTTTAATTTTTAAGCTTACATTACAATTTTAATAATAAATTTCTCAGCAATTAGCAAACTGCACATAATGGATGCTCGGTGAAGAAATACTTGCTGACCTCTGAATAAGGGTTCACTTTTATAAGAAGTTTACATGAGAAATCAAACACACTACATAACAGTTGTTTTTTAACCCTTTGGGCTTATGTAGTTAATAGGTTTATGTTCTGCTTGGGCCCCATAAAGAAGTCCAGGGGCCACTGCTATTAAATGGGATCATTAGCAAGAAAAAAAAGGATGGGCCTCCCTGGTGGCGCAGCGGTTGAGTGCTGCGCTGTGGAGCTGCCGGCAGCACACGTTGCGAGTTCGACACCCAGCCAGGGAGAATCCCACATGGCGAGGCAGACCTCTCCTGCCTTGCCCACTGCTCCCTCAGCAGTGTACTTCTGATCTGCCTGTTCTGCCCCCCACTCTGTCTCTGGTGAACCCTCTCGCCACCCCACGCCTCTGGCCTGCACCCCAGCTTGTATGTATAAATAAATAAATCTTAAAAAAAAAAAAAAAGAAAAAAAAGGATGAGAAATAAAAACTTTGATTATTCACATCAACGCAACCAAAATACCCCACCTCCTCCCACAAGCCTAAGCCAAATTAAGTCATTGAATGTAAACTCCTTGGAGTAAATATTAACACAGTCCTAGGAGCAGACTTCAATGAACAATAATTCTGTTGCTTCAGCTTACACAAGCAGTCTCAGGTCAGACCTATGAGTAAGTCTGTCCTCATCAAAATAAATGACTCTATTTGGAGTGCTCAGAAAAAGTGAAAAGAAGCTGAAAACCCCAATGGGACTAGGACTCACCTGGAAACCCACAAAGGAGATCTGCATGGAAAGAATGGTGCCCAGGCAGTAAACAGTACAGTAGGCCACATAGATGCGGTGGGAGAAACGTCCTGTGAGCATCAGCACCAGCACGTGAAGAGGAATCAAGTTGATCAGGAATACGTAACCTCCCCAGGAGGAGACCTATGAGAAGAAAAGAAAGACCAGTTTCTCTGAGCATGTCTACACAGACCACCGACATCACACCTAAGATAGCATCTCTTTACAGTAACTATAAACTTTATGAAAAATGGTTTTAAAAGTTTAAATAACTGATTTCTTTATGTAGGAAAATCACACCCATTATTATAATTCAATCCCCAGTTCAACAATGACTACTGCCATCAAGGTCCCCAAACAAGAGACTCCCAACCCTCAGGGTTAACCTAGATACAATCAAGTGTAAGGTTCCATGGGAGACTTAGGGGTACACGGGAACCACGAACAAGTGGAGGTAGTTAAAGGAAGTCATCTAAGAGTGCACACAGATTAAGAAGGAAAAAAAAAAAAAAAAAACTAGGAAAAAAAATTAAGGAAAAAAGACCAGAAAAGAGAGTTAGCCAACCAATATAACCCACAGAAAATATAGAGAACTTTAAAAACCAAAAACATTATCTCTGTCTAGGTATTATACAGTGGACATCCATGCCTGCCATGGATTGGGCTTTGGATGGAGACAAGAGACAACAGATTTCTAGCCGCCAGTATATGGTTTCAAAGCTCAAGAGTTACTTTTAATTTATAGCAATTAACCCCAAAAGGCTTTTAGAGTGAGTCCTGGAAGAAAGGAGTGCAAAGTTACCATGTAGAAGTAAGCAAGAGCACACTTGGCTGCCCAGTAGATGGAACCAGTCTTCACTGCTTTGATCCACATGTAGTAGGTGAGCAGCATACAAAAAATGGCAATGCCTGCAGAAAGAACAGAAATTCAATAAAAGGCCATGCTGGCATATTTAAGAATACTGCTGAGAAACAGACTGAATGGATGTCTCAGATTTACTACCTACTAATAGTGTAATTATAGGCTCTTTGTTTTCTGTAAAAAGGAGTCCATAGTAGTATCTACTTCATTTAAGTATGGTTGAAGACAAATTTAATTATTGCAGATAAAACAGCGAGAACAGTAGCGAGCATACAGCAATCTTTAAGTGTTGACTACTATTATTACTATTATTACTATAGGCATTGAGTCCTCTGCTAGTATAGTACTAAAGATACTCTGCTCTACCATGCACCATCCTGCCTTGACATCTTACCACAGTTGGATAGTACGCCTTATTGCCAACTTTCCTCAATACTTCTAATGTAGCCCCAACTACAGGGCTCAGTTCAACCTCAAGTATTTCCAGAAAGCCTTCCTTGATCCCCAAATCGGAATTAATTGCTCTCTTCACTACATTTCCAAAGTACTCTGTTCATACTTCTCTCATAGTACATAGTACTATCTGCCTATTATTACTTATTTTTGTAGGTTTGAATTTCTTTCTCAATAGAATACAGGCCTAATAGTTTTGTTCATTATCTATCTCTAATTCCTAAACTACGAGCCAAAATCATATTACTAACAACATCTAACACTGTGTTTTCCTAATAACTTTCAACAAATATAAATTGAATTGAAAAATAAATAAAAAATTATTAGTTTTTTTTAAATGCATACAAGCTGGGGTACAGGCCAGAGGCATGGGGCAGCGAGAGGGTTCACCAGAGACAAAGTGGGGAGCAGAATTGGCAGATCGATGGAAATACACTGCTGAGGGGAGCAGTGGGCGAGGAAGGAGAGGTCTGTCGCACCATGTGGGAATCTCCCTGGCCAGGCGTCGAACTCGCGTCGCCGCTGCCGACAGCGTCACAGCACACTGCTTAACCGCTGCGCCACCAGGGAGACCCCAATTATTGTAGTTTTATCATAGTTAAGTCCATTCCTCCTAACCAGGAACATAAAGTGATTACACTGTTAAAACAGTACCATTCAACACTAAAAATTAAATCAGTTTTTGTGTTGAGAGATGAGCCAAGGAAAACTGCCAATTACCATACTAGCAAGATAAACAAAAAAGAATATAAGCCTGCCTGAGACCCATCTGGCCCATTTCTAATCTTCTTACCCATTATCATTTTTGCAATTGCGAAACAGACTTGAAGCCAGATTCCACTGCACTTTTTGAAGCTCTACTGGATAATAGATAGATTCCTGTCAGCATTTTAAAAGTCTTACCTTCATGGGGCCTCTCTGGTGGCACAGCAGTTAGGCGCTGCACTGTGGAGCTGTCGGCAGTGGCAACGCGAGTTCGACAACTGGCTAGGGAGAATCCCACATGGCGCAGCAGGCCTCCCCTGCCTCACCTGCTGCTCCCCTCAGCAGCGTGTTTCTGTCGATCTGCCTGTTCCGCTCCCCACTGTCTCTGGTGAACCCTCTCACCGCCCCATGCCTTGTATGCATACCCCAGCTTGTATGCATAAATAAATGAATCTTTAAAAAAAAAAAAAAAGTCTTACCTTCATTATCATAAGACCCAGCCACAGAGCGGGAGATATATCCAGGAACTACAGCAATCATGGCAGCAGCAAGAAGCCCAGCCCCTGCGTCCTGTAAGTGAAGAGGGAGAATTGGAAGTTAACAGCAATACATGTATGAAGGAGAAGACAGGAGCCACTAGTCCATTCTGTTTATAATGGGCCAAGGGAACAGCCCAACACTTTCCAAGGTAGATGTGATGCTAGAAAGGCTAGAGATGCACAAGAAAGCTAGTACCCTCACAACCAGTTCCCCATGATGATACTGTGTCTGAAACTGCTTATGCACACATATGCTAAAGATAGACAAATCATGTGAGCTGTCAGACATCAGACATTGCTCCAAAATGGACTGTTAGGATGGAGAACTCCCATGCTTATGAGTCCCAATCCCTGACAATATCTGCACACTACAGGAACACCAGTCACATCTCCAAAAACTACGCAAGGACAGTCAATGGAAGAAAATTTTTAAGCAAAAAAGCCGACAAAGATAAAAGATGTCAGAAATTTTGATAATAAAGTTGGACCATCAACACAGGAAATCTGTGAGCTAAGGAGATAGGAACAACAAAACATAATTCACATTCCAAAAGAGTAAGGGCTTGTCTGTTATTAAGAGTCAAATTTGGAACAAGGGCAACAAGGAGAAGGATGAAAAGGTTTCCAAACTAAACCCAAGTTTCCCAAGCCCTCCTACTACTTTATCACCTCTCAGCTGTCTCTGACAGCACAGCCACAAACTAAGAATAACATTAGGGAGCCAGCGGCAGCTATGCAAAACCTGGAGTGTCATTACGGAACCTACTACAAAAGCCAAGTAGTTGATGAATTTTAACGTATGTGTTTGAAGAAATAAATCAACAAATAATTGCTAAGTGACCATTTCTAGAGAGAGAACTAACCAATTTGGAACAGAGCTTACAGTCACTTTTCTTCTCCCTTAGGTTGGGAGAACTTCAAAATCTAAACCTCGCATTTTATATTTTTAATGTTTTTTTCCTTCCTTAAGTAGCAATTCAGATTTGAACTTCAAAGCTTCTCTTAAAAGTACAAATAACTGATAATGCTGAGAAACCACATATTCTAGGGGCATGCTGGAATGAACGCAGTAATCTGCCCAGTAAAAGGTGCCTCTAGCCTCTGGCTCCTCTTCTGCCCTTTCAAAGCTCAGTCCCCCACCCTTTAGTATTTAGTAGAGAGGGTCAAAAACATTCAATCCCAAGCCTCCTGTCACCCAAAATCCTTCACCTTGAGCTCTTTGGTAAGGTGGTACGTGACGATGGTGGTGAAGGAAGAGAAGAGAGGGGCCAGGAACACACAGACATTCCGAATGTCGATGGTGATGTGGAAAAAATGGAGGACATGGTAGATTGCAGCAGAGGTGATCATCAGCCCTACAACAGGAAGAAGAAACTCTGTTAGGTTATCCCAGCAGCACAAAGAACTCGAAGGAAGGAGAAAGGGTAACCCATGTACCAATATAGTGACCAAACAGGTCCTGGACAAACCACCAGATCCTAGCCGGAATACTAATACTGACAGCATATGTAGCAGAACTATAAATTTCTCTGTAAGGATTCCATCGGAAGTCCAGACTTTATGAAAACCACCCACCCTCACAGTTCATCCATGTTCTCCTATCTATGTGAGATCCACTTTAAGGACTCTGTCATCAGAATGCAATTACAAGTGTCACAAAATGAAGATAATTAGAAATAGAAGAAACTGTTCCATAATATAGAAACACCTTATTTCTATAGGAAAAAAAAATCCTGTTCATCTCACCTGGGTAAATTGTTCCTCCAATGATTCGCCCCAAAGGGTACCAGGCCCGGTCATCAAACCAATTATGGAATTTATAAAAGCCCTCCTCAGCCAAGAATCGGGTAGTCCGATAATTAAAATACCTACAGCAAGACAGAAAAGATCTTTGTCTGTTCCTCTTCATTTTCGAATACTTAAATCAATTTGCAGTGCATTTGCTCCTCAGGCTATACCACTGAGGAGCTTATCATTGCTCCAATAAATGTCAGTTTGGTATCAAAAATTATGCCAAGCATGGAAACAATTTTATATCAACATAAATCTCCTCACTTCTAGCTCCATGCTTGTCTCAATGAAAGCACTGCTTCCTTTATAAAGAAATGCCTACCACTATAATAAAGCACTCAAATAGATACGGAGTAGCCATTTACCAAAAGTCAGAAAATTCAAGTATCTAGAACAGGAGAGCGGAAATGTGGGCATTAATAAATGCTGGATCTTTCCAAGTGACAGACAGGTACAAAAGAGTATTTCAATACTACACACAAGGATACATGAATAACATCAAAGATACTGGTATAACACCTTAAACGGGATGAAAAATTTTAATCCATTCTACAACACAAATTTCTTTTGGAGTATTTAAATTTGCAATGAGGTCTGCTCACATCATTATTTAAAATAATTCTGATTGCCACCTACATAGTAGCACAAAACCAGATTATATAAAAATAACTGATACAAAATAATTACAGATGAAAAGACAATTCTTGAGGTCCAAGCTATGTAATCTCTTAAGTTTCTTGTTTAAAAAGAAATAAGGCAAAAAGGGAAAAATACATATATGTAAAAATGTAAAAAAAATTAATCAAATAAAAGCAACTGTTGCATTATTAAAGGTAATCATGACTAGCCATCTTTCCTGCCCATCATGCTAACCCTATTTCTTCCTTGGTCAGTCAAGTTTCAGCAGCTACTGAGGTAGAAGTAGCAGATGGTAGAAATCTCTGTCCTGTTTGTCACTGATGGAAGTTATTTTGGTAACTGTGGAAGACAGAAGGGATGAGGGTAACAGGAAGTCAACATATGTCAAAATTGTGTCCTTTACTTAACAGCAGGAGAGGCAGAGATAGAGGAAGTCTAAGTTAGTGGAAACAGGTCTGGACTAAGTTAGTGGAAATAGGTCTGGTGACACCCTGGGCCTCAGTTTCCTGATCTGCAAAAATAAGCGTCAAATCACTATCTTCAGTCATTCCACAGCAGTGTGACTACAAGCAGGTAGTCTCGCTTGCCTTGACCTTCTCACCTCAATGCCCATCTAGACGCCCTGAGCAAAAACCCTAGAAGACTGCCAATCAAACAACAAAAGGATGGGCCTCCCTGGTGGTGCAGCAGTTAAGCACTGTGCTGTGGAGCTATCGGTGGTAGCAACAGCTGTGAGTTCGATGCCCGGCCGGGGAGATACCACATGGCGTGGTGGACCTCTTCTGCCACACCCGCTGCTAGCAGTGTATTTCCGTCGATCTGCCTGTTCTGCTCCCCACTCTATCTCTGGTGAACCCTCTCACTGGCCCGCGCCTCTGGCCTATACCCCAGCTTGTATGCATAAATAAATAAATCTTAAAAAAATAAAAAGGATGTATATTTCCTGATTCCTGAGAAAAAATATTTGGGAGACCACAAAGAAAATATCTGCCAGCCCCCAACATGCTCGCCACTATCTGCACAAAACAAAGTGACAAAGTTGCAAATATGTGTAGGTATTGAACTTTTGAGTCACTGTTCTATAAGCCAAATATGCTATGTTTAAGTTATCAGTGATACTTCAAGAATTCATGATTCTGACTGTCTATAGATTTTTCATAAGCCTGAACTTTAGGCAATTTAACAATGACTCCAGTGTCTTGAGTCAAACCTAGATTCAAACCTTGGCTCCCTCCCTTACTAAAGGTACAATCTTGCATAACCTATCCTTATCTCAAAAGGGAGAGAACAGTCCCACCATGTCATTGTGTTCTTATAAGGATTTAGAGATAATCTCCGTATTTGTTTTGGAACAAAACAAATATTCAGTAAATGTCTTTACTGATACCTCTATTATCTAATACATAAAATCCTTCACCAAATATAGTTTTATGACTTCCTCAATGTCTTCAGACTAAACTGAAAAACCCATTTTCTAGCATATAAATTGTTAAATGGGGGGGGGGATGTCACAGATCTTAAGCTTATGACTTGTGCTTTTCTTTTGAGTCTCAAACACACACCAGGCCTGTTTCCCTCAATCTGTGGCACTAACGCTTATCCAAGTTGAGAAGCCACACTTCTCTGCGCCTGGCCAGAGCATAAGTGGTAGGCAGGTACACCAGCAGTGCCTCTCATATTTTCTGTGACTTGAGAAACTTACTTGGCTAATTCTAACAGGTCAAAGGGAAAAAATTATCTACTTTAGAAAACTTGAGGGTTTTTTCCTCGTAAATGTACAGAAAGTATGTTCCCATCACTGAGAGGTGGCTAGAATTTAAATCTGAAACTTGAGAAAACTGAAGGTTTCCTAAAGGAAATACCAAACCAAGTACTCACGGATCAAACTCATGGATGACACTTTCAAATCTCAGGACAGCAAAGAGACGAGTGGAGAAAGCTGCAAAAACCAAGGAGTTTTTATATTAGTGATAATATACCATGAAAACCAATAGTAGACAGCTAGCAATACTACAGAAATAATAGTATTATCCAGCATAGAGGTCAAAGGAAATAAAAAATGATACCAGGAAAAAATATTTCTCCATCCCTCCCAAACAGAAGAAACAAAAGATGTTCACTTTTCCCTGACAATGACAGCTGCATTCCCCACTTAGGTAGGACACATTTATATTTGTGGACCTTCCCTCCTGATAATTAACCTCAACTTTGGAGGAAACCAAGAGATAAGGCAATCAAGATTATACTTATGATTCATGAGGAATAGAAAGCCTAAAAAGCAGAGTAAATTCTGAAGAAACTTTCAAAAATATTAAGCTGGCACAACTGTCTTTTACAAAATTCAGTATCCAAGGATCCCCAGTTATTTCTTTCAGTCCTATGAGAAAATAGAACTAGCACAGCATGCTTCTCATTCTTCCCCAGGTGATTACTATTCTTGATTTTTATATTCCACATTTTTGTTTGTCTTCCTAAAATTACACTGATGGGTAGTAGTAAAAATGAACATATCAGAATCTGCTAGAAAGAACATGACAATGTAAGAAAGCCATTCTTGATTTTTTTCCCAGATTTTCTCCATAATATCCCCAAAGAACGAGAGGCCCACATATATACTCACATAACACAGCAGCCATTGACAGAATGAGCAGCTTCAGAAGTGTGTCCTGCTTCTCATAGGACAACCGCAAAAATCCCAGCTTAGTCATCTTGACATCAATGGGTGGCAATAGATGACACGCAAATAGCTAAAATGGAAAAGTCAAGACCATAGGATACTGAACACCTTCAGTGCACCTAATTCACATTTAGATTTTATAAAGAGAGAACCACACAGGAAACATGAGTTGGCTAGCAAACAGACCAGAGAGAGTTAAAGCTAAGGGTCAAGAATGAAGTATGATCTCTAGATAAGGAAATAAGCACAAATCAGGTCTACGTGTCCAGACTAAAAGATAGACTCTATCACCAAAATTCTGTTTCCCACTTCCTCCGAGCTAACAAGTACACAAGCACAACTGGTGACAGTATGATACAATAGGAGAAAAGAGGGAAAACAGTACTATATAAAGTGGGGAGCGTGGGTAGAGAGGAGGTTTGGCTAGGGATATGTGAAGAAAATAGGAAAGACTGGAAAGAGAAAGAAAAAATAATGAAATGGAGAAAGCATTCAAGAAAGGGCAGAGACGCTGAAAGAAAGCAAGGAGTACATGTACAAATATTGAGTACAGAAGTGAAAGTAAGATGCCCAAAAACAGATGACTGGGTCAAGAAGATGTGGGACATATACGCAATGGAATACTATTCAGCATTCAAAAATGATAAACACATGCAATTTGCTGCGACATGGATGGAACTAGAAGGAATAATGCTCAATGAAGTAACCCAGAAGGAAAGAGAAAACTATCGAATGGTTTCACTTATAACAGGGATATAGGGGGACCAAATATGAGAGAGACACCCAGAGAGGGAGGGAGAAGACAAGGGCTCAAAATGGGGTAGAAAAGGGCACAAGAGACCATGGTGATGGGTCACGGGTAAATTGGTGGCGGGTTACCCAAGGGGAAAACAAAATGTAAAAGATATAAATAACAATCAATCAATCAATCAATCAATAAATAAAAGAAGTCAAACTGGACAGAAGAGAAATAGAAGTGATGACTTAATCAACACAATTTACAGCCCTAATTTTCAGCTTCAATTGACTGCCTACAAGATTTTTCTTAATCCAGATCTCAACAGGGTTGCAGGTCACGTAAAAAGCATGACTGATCGGGCCTCCCCGGTAGCGCAGCGGTTAAGCGCTGCGCTGTGGAGCTGTTGGCAGTGGCGACGCAAGTTCAACGCCCGGCCGGGGACAATCCCACATGGCGCGGCACGCTCCTGCCTTGCCCGCTGCTCCCCTCAGCAGTGTGTTTCTGATCTGCCTGTTCTGCTACCCACTCTGCCTCTGGTGCACCCTCTCGCCGCCCCACGCCTCTGGCCTGTACCCCAACTTGTATGTATAAATAAAAAATAAATCTTAAAAAAAAAAAAACAGCATGACTGATCACTAATGCAGGTACAGTGATGCACATACACAAGCTAATATAGATCACTGCACTTTCAACCCTAGAAATCACACTACTGCTCAGATCTACAGATACTTCCAATCAGCTATCTTAAGGAATCTCTGTAATTGACATTGCTGGTGTAAGCCACTGATCCCAGAGACAGTACATGCAACCAGATGACAATCTGGAGAGAAAAACTTAAGGGAAAAAAAAATGATGTCGAGGGAAGCAGTCTGTAGACCACTCAAAATGGAGATCACTTGATGGCAAGATTAGCTTTAAGTTCCCATAGAAGGTTAGTTTTTTCAGTATAATATAGTACTTTCTTAAACCATATTCTGGTCAAGAACCAAGTAATAAAGTATATGCTATATTGTTCAAGACTGCAG
Source organism: Scalopus aquaticus (assembly GCA_004024925.1). Classification (NCBI taxonomy): domain Eukaryota; kingdom Metazoa; phylum Chordata; class Mammalia; order Eulipotyphla; family Talpidae; genus Scalopus; species Scalopus aquaticus. The sequence goes on along the minus strand of PVIJ01012256.1, from coordinate 27,784 downwards.
AGGGGGAAAAGGAAGCTTCATTCTTCCAGATTATTTTCCCACTCTTACTGGAGGGGGAAAAATTAACACTGGACTAGGTGGAAGGCATGAAGAATCATACATTGCTAGCTCCAACACTGAGAAGTCAAGCATCTTTTCCATAATTAACTGTCCCAGGAGAGCAATTTAACATGAAATTTTTAATTATAATCCCCAAGGAAAATCTTATCCTGCAATCAAAAATAAACACCTAACTCAGGAAGTCAACAGTTCTGCCACATCCCTCAGGTTTCTGCTTGTTTTCTGGAATGTCTGAAACAGAAAAACTTAACACCACTGAGTTGACATGAGCCACACACCTAGGAGAGCAAGCAGAGGAAATCAGAGCACAGAAGCTCTACCTGAAAACTGAGTAAAGGAACTAGTAACTTAAGGCAAGACCTCGAGACAGGCTTCATGACACGCTGTTCATTTTCGCTCAACACTAACGTACATAAAGGCACTTACCTCACTTAGTATCTGCACTCCTCAACTGTGCCTGCAAACTGTGGTATCCTAGTCCCACCTGGGTCTAGTTTCCGAGAAGGCAACTTCCCCACCCCAGCTGCCTACACACTTTGCCACAACCTCTCACATTCCTTTACTCCCCGCCACTCATGCCCGCCCCTCGCTCCTGCTCATTCAGTAGGTCCCACCTCCGTCTCCCACCTTCCCATAACTCAACACCCCCACCATCACCACCCACCGCAGGGCACCCCACCACCTCACCACACCCCAAACGCTTTCCTCTCTAGGACCAGTCGCAGGACCCAATCTTCCCCAAGCCCTCTGGCCTAGGCGCATGCCCCATTCCAAACCTTCACATCCTCCTTTTCCAGGATGTCCCCATACCACGCCCCACGCCCCCTCCTTTACGAGACCCAGGGCTCTGCCCCTCCCCCTGGAGAACCCTACCTCCTGCACTTCGTTCCCACCAACACTCTGGGCTGCACCTGCCACTAATGCTCAAGTTATTGCCTAAGGCCTTCTCACCTGGACGGCGTTCCTCGGCAATCCGCTCGGCTCCTTCTGCCATCCGTTCAGCGGCGCACCCAACCCTGGTAGTGGCCGTCGGCCTCCCGGGACGCTCCCCATTGGCGGGAACATGGCCAATACGACACTTTGAGAACGCGATAGGACTGCAGAAATGTCTGTCATGTCCAGAGGCGTGGACAGAGCCGCGCTCCTCCTTCCTAACTGGATAATACAGCTATCGCTTAGCCCCAGGGAGGCGGGACTACCTGCTCCCGTCGAGTTGTGATAGGCCGGCTCATGAGAGCTAGAGCGCGGAAAGAACGTGTTCGGAGCAGTTTGGTTGTAGGCCGAGAAGTGACGTGTCGGTCTGAGAACAGCAAAGAAGCTGCTGGGGGTGAGGGGGAGCCAAGGGCCGGGGTGCGGAGGGCTTAGGTTGTAGGGGTCATGTGACCGGAAGCGGAAACCAGAGGACTAGACCGAAGCTACAAATCCCCAAAAACTGGACTGAGGTTGTTCATCTGTTTCTGATTTTTTTAAAGGTAGAAATTGACAGTTACCTAATGTAAGCTTAAAGAAGAGAGGCCAGGAGGGCAGATTTTTTTTTAACCTATTCTCAATGAAAACTCAAACGCTTTCTGGTCCAGACCGTCACATCTGTACAGGATTTGTCTGACAAATTTCGGTCAACTGTTTTGTACAATGCTCGCGTAAACTTCGAGGGACAGGAGAGCCCTGACAAATTTCACGAGGCATTTCCCTTTCTTAAGCCCCTGACTTCTTGCCTGAGCATGCCTACGCCAAAGAGATCGATGGGGTCCAGTTGCCCAGCTACCCAGCGACACCCACCGCCGCACAGCGCTTTTTCTCCCAAGCAGTAGACGCTTCTTCGGGAAAACCAGCAAGCAACCTTGGTTTATTTTGTCAGCTCACCCTTTGTAAGATATCTGCCAGCAAAAGCTGCCTTATCTTTACTTTCTTCTCCCTCTCGCCATCACAAAAAAAAAAAAAAGAAAGAAAGAAAAAGCTGTCGAAGGCAGGAAAGGGGGCTAAGTTTCAGCAGCCAGTTCTATCAGCTAGTAGACATCCACGTAGACAATCCCCATAAACTCATGAACTCCCGACCCCTGCAATTTTGAGCCATGGCCACACCAAGGAAAATGGGCAACTGTTCAAAATTAGTATCAAGTCTATTCACTTTTGTTCCTCTTTTTCTCTACCATGAATGCAACTGGCTGTAAGCACTTTTAAATCAGTGCTTCAAAATCACATCTTTTCGAAATTCACATAACCAGCACACCCCAAAATTTATGATTCAATAGATCTACATTTTTACTTTGTTTTTACATGTTTTAAGTCATTTATTAACAGAAGGAAACAAACTGAATCTAGAGAAGTTACAGAACTTCAAGTAAATGCTTCAAAACAAGTTAGGATTTTTTCTTTAAAAATTGAATCAAAATTAGACTCCTTTAAAATAATAATAAAAAACGTACCGTTTCAAGAACATTAAGATGTGAGGGTTCTCGTTAGCTTGTTTAAAAATTTTTGGACATGTTTCTTAAAGGGGACATTTTAAGTTTCTAGGTGGCAAAATTAAGTCCTTTTATCAAAAAAGTCAAAATATACTATCAAAGGACAAAGTTACAATTCTAAACCTATTTTAGGATGATCTTTAGTACCAATCGATAAGGAAAGGGTTATCTATAAGAGCAAAAATCAGTAAAATCAAGGGAAAAATTGTTAGCACAAAACCAGAGTTTATAAACGTGAGTTCACATATCACTAGTCCTTCTTCCTGAACTGCAAAGTTTTTAACTTGTTTCAGAAAAACTGAATTTACTATTTTATCAATTGCTTAAAATAATGCTGTTTTTACCCTCCTTTTGTAGGAGTCATGTCATTCCTGTGGAGCTTTTCTTTCCTGTCTGTTTACCTCTTTAATATCAAAACCCCTTCCTTTCATCTTATCTGGAGCACACTGGAGTCACAGTATTTTCTTCCTGAAGATGTTCCCTAGAACCCACCAAGCTAAGTGTGCTGCAAAGCTCTTCTGTAGGATTCTTCTCAATGCACTTGTGCTTCCGCTATTTGTTGTTGGGGTAGGTGATTTGTAATTATTGATAGTTGTCTATTTCTTAGATTTAGAGTTTTCTTTGATGGATTTCTCTAGTAACTTTTTCAGAAAAGCTGGATGAAAGCAAGAAATGCATTTATTTTTGTTCTTAATAATAACTAGGTTTACAGGGCCTCCCTGGTGGTGCAGCGGTTGAGCGCTGCACTGTGGAGCTGTCAGCAACACCTGATGCGGGTTCGACGCCCAGCCAGGGAGAATCCCACATGGTGCAGCAGACCTCTCCTGCCTCGGCCATGTATTTCTGATCTGCCTGTTCTGCTCCCCACTTTGTCTCTGGTGAGCCCTCTCGCCGCCCCCTGCCTCTGGCCTATACCCCAGCTTGAACAACAACAACAAAAAAACCTAGGTTTACAATTTATAGGTTTATAATTTGTTCAATAATTAAAAATAAACAAAAATAATGAGAACCCCCACATCTTAATGTTCTTGAAACTGTACATTTTTTTTAAAGGAGTCTAATTTTGATTTTTAAAGAAAAAAACCTGTTTCAAAGAAGCACTTACTTGAAGTTCTGTAACTTGTTTATGGGAGTAACACTGGAGCCCGCCCATCCCATACCACCAACACACAGAAAAGCTTTCAAGACAATTTTACCACTTATCTGAAATTGTTCTTGAGATCCCTAATGCTTCATAGGTAATTATTTTTCTGATTTTTTTTTCTTAGAGATCCCATTGGTTGTTTTTTTTTTTTCCTGCTTCGCAATTCACAAGCCTTATCGGAAAGCTCCAGTTTTCATCAGTCCAAAAAATGTTCCTTGACTCTACTGTCTCCATATTTTTGTTCGCATTTTCTGAAGCTATTAGACAAATGTTGAATCTCCCAATTCTCGAATACCTCTGATCCTTAACCTTTTACACATCTTGATCTTTTTGTTCTATATTATAGATTTCCTCAATTTGGTATTTTCTAGTTTAGTCTCCTCAGTGTCAGTTTTATAAGCCATCTCATTTCCACAACTGCTTAGTTTCCAAGAATTTTCCTATTTTGTTCTTTTCTCACAATTTGTTATATTATGGATACAGCACCTCCCAAGTTTCTATGAACATTGGTAATTAGAATTTTTAAAGTTACCTTTTGTTTCTACAGTTAAATTTCCTCCAGAGTCTGTTATGTGTGTTTGGGGAAAGCTGATTTCTGATGTTGATCCCTGGTTAAGAGCTACTTATCTACTCAATCAAATAGCCACTTAAGGCTGAAAGCATTACAAAATATTTAAACTTCATGTCAGAGAATTATAGCAGGGATGGAAGACTGAACATATGACCTCTTCTTTCATCCTACTGAAAGATTTTTATTTTTTTATTTAAAGATTTATGCATACAAGCTGGGGTACAGGCCAGAGGCGTGGGGTGGTGAGAGGGTTCACCAGAGACAGAGTGGGGAGAACAGGCAGATGGATGGAAATACTTTGCTGAGGGGAGCAGCGGGCAAGGCAGGAGAGGTCTGCTGCGCCATGTGGGAATCTCCCTGGCTGGGCATCGAACTCACATCGCAAGCTGCCGACAGCTCCACAGCGCAGCGCTCAACCGCTGCACCACCAGGGAGGCCCTGAACATCCAGGTTTTTAAAGTTTGATCATTTGCTTGTGACTCTCCTTCCCTGTACTGTTAGGTCCATGAAGGCAGCAATAATAACTTCTGGCTCACCCTTGACTCCCCAGTGCCTTACCAAATCCCAACAGGTATTTAAGTGCTTGCTACATGTCATTTGTTACCCCCACTGGATTCTATGGTCTTATATACTTATCCAACATATTTCTTATATACTTATATACTTACATACTTATCCAAAATATTTCACTGATTTATGGTAATCATTTGTTATAGAGGCCTATGTTACACTGACCTGAATCAAGTCAGCTTCCCTTTAACTTCTGTGGGTCATATAATAGGATGAGGGGGCATGTATGAGATATCTGCTAAGTAGCCTATTCCACTTCACTGACAAACTGATAATCTTTACAAGAGCAACCCTAAGAGGCAGGTAAATCTATCAGAGCTAAATGTTTTACTTCTATAATTAGAAAATGATAGTAGATAGAAAATGAATATAGTGAAAACACTAGTTTTCCTCTTATCCCCATAGATGTTATCCTTTTAAGGTGGTTCACAAACCTCTAACATTAAATTGTTCTCTTCAGAATTTGTCCCAGTTTGTCCCAATGCCTCTTAATCTTGGCCCTTACAGTGCAACTACCAAGTTAGTACATGACTTTGTGCACTGAAGTTTTCATCAACTATCTTTATCTTAATTCTTCAAGAGTTGCTATGACAGCTCAGCTCTAGAAAGGATACGTGTTTTGAATCACATATACATGTCCAACTGTGAGTCTGTCCCTGAAAAGAGCTTTTTGTGAATAGGATTCCTTAGATTCTATGGATTAAAACTCAAGCTTTCATTTTTCAGTTACTGATTGTCTGCCTCTGAGCCATCCTGAACTTGGCAAAGGCAGATCTACTCTTTGATCTCAATTTCCTAATCACTGCCCTAAGCACATTAGGCAAGAGAAGTTTATACTTCCTCTCATTTGCGATTGTTACCAAATTGCTATTGTAGATATCCCTAATCTGGACTTTATACAGGCCTGGCCTTTCAATTGCAAGTTAAACTTCAGATATTCCTCACTTCCAGTCACTTAACCTGTAAGCATTTTTGTCAGGCATAGCGCTGGGTAACGTGGCAAACCTTCATTCACCCTCACTCCCTCCTTCTTCTCAGAGTGACTAAGACCAGTTTAGTTGGCACAGATACAGGTTTCAGGCAGCAAATATGTGGTCAGTTAAATAACTAAGCTATTTTCAAAACCTAAAAAATCTTAAATAAGGTAATCATGACCATTTACAAGCTGATGAAATGCTGAGGTCTTCAAACCCATCCCCAAGGAGTAGTTCTCCACAATACTATGTTAAGTGACCAGAGAAGTCTCAGAGAAATACTGGAAATAAATCTTATTTTATACTATGTCTTTCACAATCTCTTTTGTGCACGAGCTGGAAACAATGCCTACTTCTAAAATCCCACTATTTTAAAATCTCTTGTATTTAAAATTTGGCTTACATCTCCCAGCTGTGATTTAAAAATCCTTATTTTTGTCTCATACACAGTAAAGCTTGCTGTTAGCCAAGTATTTAGATCTCTTTATTAGAACATTCAATATACTAAGATTTAGAATGATCTTTCTTCCTTCAGGAATGTATACATGAGACTTCAAAACAAGTAACTCAACAATCCCAAATTCTTTCGCAGGATGTCATGATCATAATCACATAATCCAAACTTCCTCAGCGAACCTTTTCCAGGACTAATGTCTCAAAACTATAACCAAGTTATCTGAGTGTTTCACGTTGCCTGAATACATCTCTTCAGGTAATGGCATGTAAATTCAATCTTTACACACTTTGTGGGAAACCAGCTCATGTTTAATTGTGACATTTTAAAACTGTACAAGTGCTTTGACATCTGCCCCCCCCCATACTCAGTCTCTTAAAATGGAAAAGAAAACACCAATCACAGATTTAATGGGTTTAATAAGTTTACCCCTTCAGTTCCTATTTGCAGCACCCATATCCCTTTGAAATACCAGACAGACCTGGCAGTGGCCAACAGTGAATCCAGACCTCCAGAGTTCAAAAGTTCAGGTTCTCTGAGCATTCTGTGTTGCAGTGGCACTTGTCCAAAATTGGTACCTCCCTAAAGTTGGGGAACTTTAAAATGTATCAGTGAGAAAAGCTTTATTCCCCTTCAAGAGGAAGAAAAATAATCACTCCTCAAAACCCAGCAGATCTGGCTGTGAGGTCTTTCCTCCTGTCCCATCTTTTCAGGCTTGTTTTTTTGCAGTGGACCAAGAGAGACCAAAATCTAACCTGAGTTACAAGAAACAAGACAGTGATGGCTATAAAGGGAGTGACCAGGAGCAACTGAGCTACTCCCTGACCTCCCATATCCAATATATGTGCTTCACAGAAAAACAACAAAAATAACAAATCCACAAAATACAACAGCTAGAATTATAAAATCCATTCATCCAAGGGTGGTGAAAGGCAGGAAGGGGTGGTCTGGAGGGTAAATGGCACAGGGAGAAAAACAAAGTAATCAAATCAGTCCAGGCACGGGAGCTGGCAAGTGCTAGAAAAGAGCTCCAGAAAAACCTGTGGTCCTTTCAGACTCACTGGCGTTAAAAATCCACGTACTGGTGTCAGGAAGATTCTGCCTTACATGCACCAGAGACAAAAATTCCAATTCCTCAGAGAAGGGAATATGCAGCAGGCCCTTGGCAGAGTGGGTCCTGCCTTCCTGGTGGGGAGGTGAACAAGGAATAGAGCTGCCACAGCCTCTTTCCAATCCCACCCTTCCCCTCTGGATGGCAGGCGACTCAGTGGCCTGCAGCAGCCTTCGGTTTGGCGGGAGACGGATGTGGTGAAGGGAACTTCTCAGCAGAGGTTGAGCTACTCAGGGCAGACTGCAGGTAGACCGTCTTGTGGAAGAGTCTGTTGCTTAAGAAAACCACCAAGGAGAAGAGGCGCAACTGAAAAAGGCTAAAAGGCAAGAGACCCAACTTGTGAGATCCTTAGTTGATCAAAATTATGCTTTTAGCTGTCTGACAACTTACTTGACATTAAAAAAAAATGACATAGGGAAAAATAAGACAACTAAAATGTGACCAAGAAAATAGAATTATTAAGACACGTGGATAAAGAGGTAGCAACTCAAAGTGTTCACTGCGCCCAGTGGATATCCTGAGTGCCACTGACTTGCTGTTTGTACTACTATGGCTTAGAGGAGATAAATTTGTATTTCGAATTAATTCTAATTCACTAAGTACTTTTCTATGGCTGACTGCAGGATCCAAACTTCAAGCTAGATGTGAAGATACAGGTTATGTGTGCTTTTGTTTCAAGAAAAAGTTGATAATATCTACGAAGATATACACGAAGGACTGCTGAATAGCAAGAGTATACGAAAACCCAAAACATGTGAAATTTCTCATACATGTATCCTCTGACTTAATCAAAACAGATAAAAATCCTGAGCTTTTCTTTGAAGTGATACAACTTTTGCTAAAAACTCACTTTAAAATACCCTGTTACTATCAATAAACTTACACAGCTGCAGCACATGGCCCACTATTTTTTTTTACACAAATTTGCCATTCTTACAAAAATGAACTTAACTTCAGATGTTTACAAGCGCCTTATATTCACTGAATCGCTAAATATTAATACGTATGATAGGACTAATTTTTGAGGCACATACATATTTATGTGCATATATATGAGGAAAATTTGGTGCTCTACCCCAGAAGTGTTTTTCTCTCACTAAACTGCATATTGTTTTCCTGAAGTGTAAGATGTTACTTAAAGAAAAAGTCTCATTCACATAATAATGGAATTATAGCCCTAACCCTTTACAGGAAAAAGGTACTATGCATCGGCTAATACTTACTACGCTTTGCCAGGCGTCTTTGCTTCATTGGCGCTGATAATGAATAAAGGGAAGAGGATAGAGAAGAGGCAGCCACTATTAAGAAAATATGAAGAGTCATTAGTCACATTAATAACAGCCATGACGTTGAAGATACTAGAAGCCCAGAGATCCTATTCCTCCAGTGCTTACATTATGGCTTGGTGGAACTATTACAAACACCTTTCAAAAAGAACAAAAAATTTCTCTAAGCACTATTTATATTAAAAACTTCCCCAGGAAAAAAACAAAAACTGCCCCAGGAGGCAACATAAAAAAGAATATGGCATACAGGATCATGCAGAAGAGATTTTAATGTTGTCTGACAAATGAGGGGCAAGGAGAAAAATCCTAAAGATCTCCTGAAGACTAAATAAGAACCAGAGTGTCTAGCAAGAACCAGGCACACAGGTGGTGTTCCTTAATTGAATCTTTATTTTTACTAGTTCCCTTCAAGTCCCTCTAACCAAATCACCTGATAATGTATGATGACTGCATTGCTGTGAGGAAAGCCAATGGCAAACCAAATCCAAAGTAGTAAGGCCAATTCCTTTCTATGTTTGACAACCGCTGGTGCATTTCAATTCCTAAAACAAGGGAGCCAGAACAATTGGATTACATATTTTGTTTTCTAGCCAATGACTAAATATTTCAGACAAATTATTGGAGGCTTGGGTCTTAGGTAAAGATCGGCCAGGCAGAATGCAACTCTAATTGTGTAAACCTGACATAAAGCTTCCACGCAAAGTTTTTATAACTCAGTAATCACAATTTCAAAGCTGGCAGACTAAGTGAATTATGAATTACAACACAGACATCCCTTGTCAGGATTAGTCTTTAACAAAGGAAGATATCAAATGAAAAGGCAGTCATCCTGCCGAAATCAGTTAATCCCAAAAATAAAAAAATGAAAAAAAAAAAAAAATCAGTTAACTCCACTGAACCACACACACCTAGACAAATATGCCAAGAGCTTTAAAATATCTCCAAAATGTAATGATGTCAGTTTAATTTCTAATACATAATAATTCATGCTGGGCCTCCCTGGTGGCACAATGGGTTAAGTCTCAGCACTATGAGGCTATCTGCAGCCACTGCAGCACAGAGTTTGATCCCCAGCCAAGGAGCTGACCCACATATAGCACAGGAGACCTCTCCTGTCTCACCCGCTGCTCTCCTCAGCAGTGTACTTCAGTAGATCCTCCTGTTCTGCTCCCCACTCTGTCTCTGGTGAATCCTCTCACCACCCCACACCTCTGGCCTACACCCCAGTGCTGTGTGCATAAATAAATCTTTAAAAAAAAAACATAGTAATTCATGCTCACTTATGCCTTTTTATGGCTCAATCAGAGACACATTTCATTATACCTCTTAAGTCAAAAGTAAGTCCCCTCTTGCCAAAGATGGTTTGCCAAGGACCTAAGTATTGACTTGTTTAAGTTGTCTGCTTAACAGCGACATTTCCCAGTTGGGCCTCCGAGTTCTGAGTTTCTTTACACGGACTTACCTTTATTGAACCAACGATATTCGAAGCAGTATAGCGAGTAGAGAAGGGACATATGGAGAAGACTAACCAGCTGACCAACAAGATGGATGGGAAAGAGACTCACAAACATCCCCTGAAGAACAAATATGGAAAATCTTAATTCCAAAGTTTCAGAGCCCTCACACTACCCACCTGCCACTGAGTCATCACTCTCTGCCTAGATAGCTCAAAATTGCTTCTCATGTTTCTGAATAACAGGAGAGCAGAGAACTCCCAGGGTGGCAGGGAAGTGTAGGTAAATTCATGTTTCTTATCATTTTGTGATTTTTAAATTCTCTAGTTGTTTCTGTGAAGAAATGACTTTAAAAAATCATTACCTCCCATAAAGCAAATTAGCCCCAGTATAAGTATAATACCCTGTCCATGTGAAATTCCCCCCCCGACTCAACTTTTTAAAAAATCAGCTAGTGCACAGAAGGCCAGTCTCACCTGGATGAGGAAAAGAGCCTGCAGCAAAAGGTTGAAGAGCATGTCAGCAATTATTTTGCTGACACTAGGGAATGGGTGAGGCTTCCTCCCTGATACCTCAAATGCCAGATCAGCTATGTCCTGCAACAGAGAAAGCAGCTCACCAAAACATGAATTAAATTGCCTCAATATCCACCCCAAAGCTAAGGTCACTGATCTCCCACTAGACCTGCCAGATGAGAAAACCCCTGGATATTTGGCAATGAGATGCACTGGTGACCTGAGACAGTAATTCTATTTTGTAAGAGCACAAAGCTCATTGCTTGATTAAGAAAGTTTAAGGTTATAAAATCACTCCCTTCACAGGCTGCCACTTGCCACCTGTCAACCCATTATGTCATAAGGCCCAGACTCCATTCTGTCCTGGACCTACTTGAAACCAGATCGCATTCACAACTTTGCTAAGCACAAATAGGGGGAGCACCCAGAGAGCACTGAAAATTGACGTGAGGAAGAACTCCAGCCAAGACCAAACATCTCCATGTAGTGATGGATCACCTGAGAAAGAGGAAAGTTATCAGTTTAACTGGAGAAATGAAAAACCAGAGGACCAGTAGTCGCCAGCTAGGTGACTACTCTTTCCCCTCCATCTCCAACACCTTTGTTTCTTGCCAGCACATCACTATACCTATTTCAAATAGTCTTTTTTCCCTTGTGGACATAGATCTAATTCTAGCCACAACTCCAATTCAGAGTAGCCATAGATATGTGCTGTTTACTTTGAGACAAATCTGCTTACCTGGTGGTTGAATGAGATGCCACAGGGATTAATTTACACAATTTGCAGGAAACCACTTAGGTTTAAATCCCAGCTATGCCACTCACTAACGGTTTGACCTCAGTAACTTTCATTTCCTCATCCATAAAATGATATACCTAACTGTAGCCTCTCAACGGGTTGAGAGGTTTGAGTTAAGAAGCTCCTGGTACAGAGGATGTTTCCCTGAGAGAAACACCACCCACCTTCACTCCAGGCAGAAACCACAGAACAATGTACATACTTACCAATAATTTGAGCTGTTACTGACTGAAGCACAGGAATAAACACTCGATAAAACAAGAGGAGACTGAACTAAAGGAGGAAGCAATAAGGTAAACTTTAGAAGTCTTTCTTTAAAACAAGAGTTACAAGTTTCAGAGAACTAATTATTTTCCCAATGAAGGTGCCTTTTATAAATTAGATGCAAAGTGGCACCAAAATTGGATCCATGTCTATTTCCCAATACCCCAGCTAAGAGGTACAAATCTGACACTGCCTGTAAAGCTTTGGGGGACATAAAGAATATTTCAAATACCATTTAGGCCAAAATATAGGCATATCCTGAGTGCACAGTAATATTCTGTAAGTTAAAGATAACATCTGAAAACATTTGTGAAATATTTAGATTAAGACAGGTTGAATTCTACTGATTTCCAAGTCAAAGGAAATATTTAACTACCTGCTTTCAAAGTAATCAACTCTCACTTAAGCCTGTGAGGGTCCTTGGTTAACTGCAGGCAACTTTTTCTGGTATGGGTTTCAGTAGTAATCAATGAAGGGAGGCTGCTATGATCAGATGCAGGGAGGACCTGCCCCTGTCCAACTGTCCCTTTCCTCCCCCATAGTTGCGCTTAGCTAAAATGTGCAGACAACGTCAAGAGAAACTGCTACCTAGAACAACATTAAAAGTTGTGACTACATCATGAAAAAGTAAATGAAAGTGTATAGGCAGGGCCACTCCTGACATTTTTTTTAAGGTTTTATTTATTTTTGCATAGAAGAACTGGGGTAAAGGCCAGAGGTGCAGGGGGTGAGAGGATTCACCAGAGACAGAAAAGGAGCAGAGCAGGCAGATTTACTGAAATACACCGCTGAAGGGAGCAGCGGGCGAGGCAGGAGAGGTTTGCTGCACCATGTGTGATAGCTCCCTGCCCAGGGATTGAACTCAGGTCATAGCAGTGATACCGCTGAGACTGAACCCCTAGGCCAGGAAGGCCCAGCCTTAATTTATATACAAGTATTTTTGGGTATGACTAAAGGTGCACAGAATACTGAGTCATGGTAATAAGAACAGGTTATCAGGTGAAAGCTACTTGTCCCATTTTCAGGAAAACAGTTGAGAACTACTAACATAGCAACAATCTGAAGAATCTAATAAAATACCCAGAATATGAAGGAAAAAACTTACCCAGAATACTCCACCATTCCAAGCACAGCACTGGAAAATCCTACTAACAATACGGGGCTCACTGGAAAACATCACATGTGTTAGTTTATAAGGAGTATAGGCTATTTCCACATTGTCATACAGTAGCTCTCCATTTTATATCTTTTATTGGTATTATTTATCCAGCCAATTATTTTTCCCACTATTCTCCTAATGTCAATGAGAAAAAGCTAAAGATATTTCTGCAGAAAGTTTTTCATAAAAAGGAAAAAACCGTTTCTAAAACCCAAGATTGAAGATTAAGAGGGAGTCTAAAGTTCTATCAGGAAATGAATCCACATAGATTCTCCAAGAAGTGTCCATCAGTTGATAATTTTTTTGGAGCCCTCTAGTCACCATTCTGGCCTTTAAGCAACATGACATTTTGAGCAAGGATTACTGTTACATTCTAGTTTAATTTAATGTGGAGAAGGAAGGAAGATCCCTTGTAACATCTTAGAGGGCAAAAGCACAAAAAACAAGCAAGGGGGTACTGAAATTCCATTCTGTAGGGTCTTCTACAATCCTTTGCTACAGATCACTCTCTTCCTGACGTGGGTATCCCCGGGACATGTTCGGCGGGCGCCTCTGCTCCTTACCTTTCCTGCTTCCTCTCTATACTCTGGGCTCTCCTCTGCGCCAGGACACTGCTTGCCCTTCTTCGACGCTGCTCCTCTCTCTTTTGCTGAATTCGAGCATCTAGTTTGGAGATGGTACAAATTCCCCAGACGGAGTCTTTGATTCCCTACAGGCAAAAGTATTGTGTATTAAAAAGGAAAGATTACAGATCAGAGAGACTTTCTTATGGCACATATATAAAGCAAAGCCAAATAACAGTGGAAACCAGTGTACTTCTTTTGCCACATTGCTTAAGGGAGACTTGATTTTTTTTTTTTTAAATAATTCCCAATTTACAGAAGAGTTACAAGAATGGAGAACTTCCAAATACCCTTTCTCCAAATTTGACAGGTTAATAAGAATTAGATATATTTCCTAAGAAAAATGACACTTTCTTATATAACCACAAGATGGGTATCAAGAAATTTTGTAATAGGGCCTCCCCCGTGGTGCAGGGGGGGATTAAAGTCTCAGTGCTATCAAGCTATCTCTAGCCACTGCAGCATGAGTTCAATTCCTGGCCAGGGAGCTGACCCACATGGCGCAGCAGACCTCTCCTGTCTCACCAGCTGCTCCCCTTAGCAGTATATTTCAGTAAATCCACCTGTTCTCCCCACTCTCTCTCAGTGAATCTTACCCCCTGCACCTATGGCCTACACTCCAGTTCTTCTATGCATAAATAAATAAATCTTAAAACAAAAAAAGAAATTTAATATTAGAATATTTTAATCAACAGTGCATATTATTTTAATTTTTCTGTTGGTCCCAATAATGTTCTCTATAGCACTTTTGTCCCTCAAATATAAGAATTCAGTTCAGAACCACATATTGCATTTAGTTGTCATGTTTCTTTAGTCTTTAATCGGGAACAGCACCTGAGCAATGTTACATTATAGCATTACCTCAGTTCTGGTGTTTCCTTATGATTAGGCCCAGTTTAAACAAATACGACAGGACTATCACAGAAGTGATGGTATGCCCTTCCAGGTGCTACATCCAGAGGCACATGTCTGCTCTAGCTGGTGATATTAACTTTTCATACTCAATCAAGGAGTTATGGCTTCCACTACAGTTGTAAGTTGTTTTCCTTGCAATTAAGCAGTCTGTGGGCAGATACTTCTGAGACCATTCAAATATCCTGCTCATCAAGTTCTGTCCCCTACATTTAGCATCCACTGACAACTCTCATGCAGACCGATCCCACCCACCTAACATGGTTGCAACATAATGGTTTTCCAAACCTCCACACTTGAATACTATTAAGGTCAAGTTATTGTTCTCTCCTCTATTCTTTCAGTAGTCAAATGCTTATAGCATGTCTTATATCTTGTCCCAAACTATAGTGATACAAGGATAAACTAAACACTGGTTGCAACGAAGGACCAGGGCTACACCAAATTGGAAAAAGACACAAAGAAATGGTTACTGTAAATGTGAAAAGTTGTAGGATAAAAACACACCACGAAAGACAGAAACAAAATGGAGGAGAGAATGTCCTGAGAGCATATGCAGGGAACAGGGTTACTGTCTATGAAGACAGTGTCAGAGGCACTTGCCAACCATGTATGAAGAGCTCCAATAGCACAAAGATTACTGTTGGTGTTAGAGACACCAGAATTGCCTATCACCCAGTTCAAAGATCTGTATTCATTCATCCAGGCACCCACTTACTGAGCATCTGCAATGAACTAGACATTAGTCATACGGAAATGTACAAGAGATATACAACTTAGTAGGGAAAGGACACAACAAACAATGTAGTTTAAGAATAAGAAGAGCATAGCAGAAGTATAGCCCGAGTAGAATGGTAGCAAAAGGGTATTTAACTTCAAGAAAAGGCCAAAAAAAACAAACAAACAAACAAAAAAAAACATTTTGGAAGGAATAGCCACACTGGATTTAAGGATGATAGTTCCACCTATTGTCATTAGCCAAAGTAAATTTTAGAGACAGCTGCCAGGATACAGAGAAATGAGCAAGTTTATGGACTACCCACAGAGAGGGGCATAAACTGGCACAGTGCACAACTGATCTTTTATCTAAGTAATTTTTAGTAGTACTTTGTTCTTAACTTCTAAATTTTTCATAAGTAGTTTAAATATTTAAATTAATTAAGTTCAATGGCCGAGGGCCGGTATGTGTGTAAATGATGACAGGAGTTCCCCACCGCTGAGACACAGTGGAGTGGGGTAAGCAAACACGTACACTGCACATCACAGAAGTGATCCAGGGTTTAATTTATCTTTTTACTTACTAAATCACCAATTTACTGGAGACAGAACAAATGAGAGAACTTAAGAACAGTTACCTGGAGGAGATGCAGAGGGCAAGGCATGGGGGTAAGACAAAAACCTTTCATGCCCTCTCCAGACATGCCATTCTCCCCAAAACTCCACATATTCACAAACCCGGAAGCTCCAGGGTTCAAATTTTATAACACGAGAATGGCCAGACGAGCAGGTACAGGTATGAAATGTGTGACTCATATGTGTGCATGAAGTCTCTGGCTCTTCTAAGATACATCTTCAATTTCTTCTCTTACTCAAAGATAATAAACTTAAAACACCCCCATTGGCCCCTATCATCAGAACTTGTCTCTCTCTTGCTCCTGGGAAAATAGCTACAGGGACCACAACTAGAATAAGAGACCTCAGACATCCACAGGAATTTTGTGCTACTGGTCATTTGGGTAACTAGGTCCTAAACAGATCTTTATGGGACACCCTTGCACAGTATAGGAAAAAATAATAATTTCTGTAGTATAAAGTAGCTTATTGTACCAAAGTTGATATCTGAGTTTTGACAGGTATACCATAGATATAAGATGTTAATTAACATCAGGGGAACCTGGTGAAGGATGATTGTAGTTATAATTTTCTGAGTCTAAAATTATAAAGCTAACAACAACAAAGGCCCTGAAGCCAAGCTGACCAGGGTTCTGATACCAGAGACACTCACTGGACCCAAGCTTCTACATGGTAGGGGCTATTAACTACCTCTTGAGTAGCATGATCAGAATAAGGAACTGTATGCAAAGGACACAACAAGGTTGATAAAAATTTCAAAAACACCTAAAGGATACCCTCATCCATTCCTAAAGCAAAAAGATCAAGAGATGACTTGATGTACTTACCCTGCCAAGGTCCTGCAGAAAGGTTTTGACACTGTCAGCCATCTCTTCACCACCCAAGCTACCAATTACACAGAGGAGAGAGAAGTGTCCCCAGAACTTTCATCATGAAGGACCTAGAAACAAATGGAGAAAAATGATTTATCTTAGAGATAAGTTGCTTTGTGTGAATTTCTACACGATGACATTTTCCACATACTTACATCTCTAATAGGAATGCAGTAGAGTCTAGCCCTTATGTAGATACAAACACAGTGAACTAAAGTGAGGTTATAACTATAACTGCTGAAACCTGAAATCTATACTTAATCATTTCGTACCCTTACACTTTTTTACATGGGGTCACTTTTACACGGGGCCAATGTCCTCTTGCAGCAGTAGACCCCTCTCTGAGCCTTCATGTCCCTAACTATCCCTCCTACACTTTCCAAGTACTTTTGAGGATATGGGGGTGGGTGATAAATACATTTCAATAACCCCTTAAGCAATTTATGCTTGATACATAGCCTCCTCAAACACATAAATGAAAATACAAGCACAAGATGAAAGTTCTAACAAAAATCACTGAATATGCATTTCATATACAAAGTCCTCTAGCTCACGGTTATCATGCAAAAGATACTACATGAAACTGCCCACCAAGACCTCCAAATAAGCGTCCCTATGTTTTCCAACTTTTAAAGACAGACATACACACAATTGTCATAAGCATGCAAAAAAAAAAAAAAGGATATTAAAATTAGGTCAAAAGAAGCTCCCAAGTATAGGCTTTTAAATACTACAGCTTTTTCTTTTCATTTCTCACATGAATGAGGAATCTACCTTCAAAAACTAAGAACTTGAAAGTTCATATGATTATTATTCTTAAAATACTATGTTCCCATTTAATGTCTTTAAAGAGGAAGAAAACACCAATTTCAACCCTTATTAAGAACCTGGGATTCTAAATTTCAACCCCTACCAAGCCAACCTAGAGTACTATCAGTTTAAGAGGTATGATTATCATGTGACAGAATTTCACAGGCAGCTTGTATAAACTTCATATTTCAAAACCTGTGCATGTTTTCTCTGACCTGTCATCACTTCACCAAGCTGAACCTTATTGACACAACTGGACTACTGCCACCTAGAACAGGGAGGGCAGAGACCAGAGCAGCAGGAAGGCCCCTTGCACACCACCAAATGGACCACCTGCTACTTAGGTCAAATCCCACATAGATGCACTGGCTTCTAGCAGAGAAATTTCTAAGGTAAGAAACTTCTGTTAATACTTCCACTTAAAAACAAAGAAGCTAACCCCCACCCCCCCAACAATGACAGGCTAACTCAGTGTGAGGTGAATACCAACAGCTCAATGACACAAAAGACAATTAGCTGTAAAGACTATCGTGAATCCATTCTTAACTACTTCCTCATCTATAAATTAACGGTAATGGAAAAAAAATCTCCCTAGGATTTGAGTATAAAGTGCAATAACATGAAAATAAAAATGTTTCTACATAAACATAAACCTACTAAAGAATGAATTCCTTTGGTGGGAGTTGAAGGAAACCATTACTTACTTAGTCTGGATTACTTAGACTGGATTTCTCATGGGCACTGACAGGGAGCTTGCGGCATGCCCAGTAGGACAGCTGTGTTATCTGAACCATAGTCACTAACACCTGGCTTCTACATGTACCAAGTGGCAGGTTACCTACACACCAAGTGACCTTTGAAGGACAAGTCATTTCAATGTGATACAAACATCCCAGGAACCTTCCTACAGGAATATTTGGTGAATTACCCAGTTTGACAAAAAGCTGGGGCATGAAGAAAAGTAACTTGCCACAATGAGACCACACAAAGACTGAATAACACAGGGAGGCAACAAAGGGGGAACCTTACAAGTGGGCTGGAAGGAAATCAAGATGCATCTGGTTCACATCATTTTACAGATGGAGGAACTGAGTCTCCGAAGTTAAATGGCTAGCCCAAGATTGCCCCAATGAAAGGCTCCAGCGAACTTCAAAACCCATTAGAACTCATTAAGCATCTACTGAGGCACAGTCGTGTACCTTCACTTGTCATTAAACCCGGGTCTGAAAAGCAGGGAGCTGTCTCATCCCTGTCTTATCCAGGTGAGAAAAGGTAATCATCCTCACTTTCCACTAGGGCTCCACCGACGGATCCCGAGTTTACGGGTCCGCTTGGATGGGTCTCTCCCGCAGCTCCTTGACAATTTCCGACAGGAAACGACAACCTCCCCCCGCAACTACGGCTGTGCACGAGGTGCGGAGCACGCTCACACCGCCACTCCGACAGCTAAAGATAGCCGCGCCGCACCTGGAGCAGTGTAGCCCAGGCTGTGTCCCACACTCCGGCCTTCTGCCGCCCCCGCCGGCGCCTTCGGCCAGAGGTCCCCTCCTGCAGACCCTGCCCCGAACCTCACAAACCCGCGCCCGGGCCCTGCGAGCCCTCACTGACTCTGCCGCCCAGGGCCCTGCGCGCGCGGCCAGCGCGGCTCCGGTGGCCCGGCTCCGCTGAGCCTGCACTTACCCGGCAGTTACGCCGTCGCGGCTGCGTCTCCGGCTCCAGCCCTGACCAACCCCAGGCCCACCGCGGGCCCGCTCGGATCCTTCGCGCCCGGCCGCCAGCTCCCGCCCGGGCGCTCCCAGGGCCGGGGCCGGTGCGCCCGCACTGGGCATGCCCGGGCCGCACGGGGCCGCTGGGAAGTCAGGCGGGCGCCGGGCCCAGCAGCCGGGAGCGGGAGGGGCGGGGCCGCGGCGGCGCGGGGGCGGGGCAGGGGAGACGGAGGCTGGGAAATGCAGTCCGTCCGCCGCGTCCCCCGCGCGCGCCTGGGCCGGTCCTTACCCCATCGTCCTGCCCCTATTTACTAACAGTTATGGTCCTGAGAACCTAGGAGGCCAAGCAACAAGAAAACAAAAGACAGAGGTCAGGTTGGGTATTCGGTTGGAGATTTTCTGAAGCCGAAGTGTGCTAAGCAGTGATGAGTTTGAATCCAACTTCTCTCAGAGCGATTAATAGTACAAAGTGTCATGCAGTTGGGTTGTAGTAGGTGTTTTCTGAAGGCAAAGGGATGGTGGAGCTAAAAAACGTTTAAGTAGAAGTAAAACTTTTCCTCTCTATCCCCACCAGTTCATTCTTACCCAGAGATGGCAGGTTCTTGGCTTCAAATTGTTACAGGGCAGGGAGAGGGACAATCCTGAAACCCCAGACCTGCCCTGTACTAACTGGGTTCTGCCATCCGCCGCACCAATACAAAACATATAGGACCTTTTGTGGAAAGAAACTTTAATACAACTAGAAAAGACAGAGAAGACAAAAATAGATATTTTCTAAGTCAAGCACCCAATGTTATCCAACTCATCATGGGTAAAAAGTCCACCCAAACGGGATTGGCGCAAAGCAAGTCTCGAAAGCCTGTCACAAGTCTAGAACAGCTTTTGGCAGGGACCCACACGTAAGGGTCAGAAACAGCCAGACAATTCTGGGAGGAACCAAAATACCTTTCGGCAGGGACCCATCCAAAAGGGTCAGAAACAGTCAGACAATTCTGAGAGGAACAGAACAAAATCAAAACCAAAATCAACACAGCCATCATTAACTTCCCCACGCCTCTCTCACCCACATCTATTTCAATCAGTCCAGGCCAGTGCAGCTTCTTTACAAGTCTCTCTGCTCCTTGGGCCTCTTCTGGCTTTCCATCCTTCTTCCGTCTCCTCCTGTCTTCTATCTGTGTGTTCTGTCTCCTCTTTGTGTGACCTCTGTGTGTGTCTCAAGCTTCTTATATCCTGCTCAGTTCCACCCTACCTTGGGTGGGACAGGGAACCTGGGACACACCCTTCCTCCTGGGGACCACCCTGTTACAAAATCATTAAGCCTCACTTAAAACTATTCTCCCCTATGAGGGAAGGCAAGGGCCCAAAAGGCAAGGGGGAGAAAAGAGCCCGTGAGACTATGGTGATGGTTCACGGGTGAATTGGTGGTGGGAAACCTACGGGGACTACACAATAATGTAAAGGACATATATATTAAAAACAAAACAAAACACTATTCTCCCCTATTCCCAACCTTTTTAAACTCTCACTCTCCATTTCTACTTTCCACTTCTTATTTTCCTTCACCTTTATCTGTGCTCAGAGCTGCTAGCGCTAAGGTCACTAAACAGTAAGATTTTTAAAACTGAAAGATATTTAGTGCTACCTCCAATTTGGGGGAAACCTGAGGCCAGATGGCAAGTGAACTTAAGGTCAGTGACAGAACAAATACCCATGCTTCTTGGTTCTGCTCCAAGTGAGTGGGTTAAGACATTGTTGACCTCTTCCTGTCCCAACTACCAGCCCCAGTCCCGAATAAACTAGCCCTCTACCCTGAGTCTACTGAAAACTTACCTTTTCTTTAAGGAAGAAGATACTCTGGAAGTAGAAACTAACAAAACCAGGGAAGGAGTAAAGCAGTCAGAGTAATGGAAGCCCTGTATATGTATACATAAACTCCTATAGGCAGGAGAGACGGACCTTTTGTTTTATTTGTTTCACCCTACACTGAGAAATAATCTAGAAATACATTCATTTCCTTTTCTCATGAATCTATTATTTACTCCATCACTAAAGTCATTACAAAGAGAAGATATTCCTAAACTTTCTCTTCCGCCCCAGGTGAGTAAATCTCTTCAAATGTTTAGTACATAGAAAGGATTTTTATTTCTTTTGGAGTTTTATTTTGATTAAAACAAGCAATCTATCTGCTGAGGCTTAAGTGGCTTCTTATAAAGAAACTTATGTGATTTAAGAATGATGTGATTATGGTAATTATCACTTACAACATCAATTCCTCCCAGCTCTATCCTTTCTCAAAGATGTGAGTTTAGAAAGATTTTGGTAGATATTAGTCTACTCTAATTGCTTGATGGAGGAAATCTTACAAATCCCAACCTGTGTAATATAATCCAGAATTTAAACACAACAATAATTATAACTTGCATTTACAAAGTGTGCTTGCATACACTTGTGTAAGATTAGATGCCACCTGTGAGGTAAGTAAGAGGGTATTATTTTCCTGAATTGTATAAATGTCAGAGAACTCAGAAGACTTGATATCCAATCTAGCTATGTGCTATGCTATAACACAAGGCCGCTAAGAGAAATGGTTTCTACATAAAAGTTCCTTCCAACTCTTGGTTCCATGATTTAGTGAGTTGGTGAAAATGCCAGCACTAGAGGTCATGTCTCCTAGTTACCAGTGCTAGAATCTTCCAGGGGAGAGAGACACTGATTTATTCAACTTTTAGACCTTTCATATTTGGTATTTCACAACAACCATTTAAGTGTTGAAACTGATAAAAAAAAAATTCCAACTAGGTTTGTGAAGTTCCCAGAGCCATGCTCTTTTCTTTATCACATAGGCCTTCCCTTATGGATCCCTACAAGCCTCCTAGTTAATTTTAGGCTAGTTATATTATCATCACTGAAGTAGCTTCTCAAGTTTTAATGGAAGAACAAATCACCTGGAGACCTTGCTAAATACAGATTCTGATTCCTTCTGTCTGAGAGGAGGGCCAAGATTCTGCATTCTAGCAAGCTCCTGGTGATCCATCTACACATTTAACATCCTCTGTCTGCTTGGCGAGGTGTTCGGAAGACACAATGTCCTCAACTTGCTTCTCTCCTGTGGGAAAACAGACGAGGTGATAATGCTCAAAATTTTTTACATGTGGAATAATGGTAATAGTATTTCCAGACCCAAAATAGGCCTACCATATCATATCAAATAGGAATCTGCTACTTTCAGATAGCAGGAGAAACCTGTAAAATAAGATAATAGTGATAAGTGATGAAAAAAGTAGAACATGGAAATGTCAGAGAATACCTGGCAGGTGGCTCACATTGAGTATTTGAAGGCGAGGAAAGGAAGGCAGGTTTAAGGGGCTAATTTTGTGTTGATATCTGAATGCAGAGGAGTCAGCCATGTAATGAACTGGGGTTAGCAGAGAGGACCACACACTCCATCTGAAGACACAAATTCACTCGATAGGTTCCAGGAACAGAAAACCAGTCAGAGTGGCTACAAACATGGCTTTGATATATTTGCCCCACATCCACTCAGTCACTCACCAAGCAGTTTGATTCTACCCTCTAAAAACACTCAGATCCATCCTCTGGGTTCCACCTCTCTTGCCATGCCTTTCACCTAAATTATCGCAAAGCTTTTCCTTTCTTCAATCTCTCTCATCTAATCCACTCCCCCACAATAGATATAGGGCTTTTGAAAATGGAAAATGTTTATCTTCTCCCATTTAAACCCTTTAGTGATCCTTATTCCCATCAGAATAAAGTCTACAGTTATTCTTATGGCTTATAAAGTTTATCCTTATATGGTTTATAATAGCTTATGGGCTGTGTCTGCACCCGTTTCACCGCGTCTCTTAGAACTCTGAATTTCAGTCATAATTTCTAAAATGCACTGGTTTCTCTTTCTTCCATGTCTTCATATGACAATTCCTGTGCCTCCCTCTGCACACAACTTTTCTTCTGGTTGAGTCTTACTCAGTCTTTACATCCTCTGTGAAGCCCTCCCCAATCACTTCCCTGCTCCTCTTCTGAGTTCCTGGAGCACCCTGAACTTCCTTTAACAAAGAAGCATCCTGCTAACTTGTAATGACTTATTTTTCTCTCTCTCCTATTAGACAAGGGAGAGGCCATTTGCCACTGTGTTCTTTTTTATATCCCAAGTGTCTAGCATAGCATCTAACATTGGAGTGGGGTCTTTGTTGAAAGCATAGGTGGGTGAATTAATGGAAGTTGAGATATGCAGTTAGATCATGGCTTTTTATTTTTTATTTATTATTGTTTAAAAGATTTATTTATTTATACATACAAGCTGGGGTCCAGGCCAGAGGCGTGGGGTGGTGAGAGGGTTCACCAGAGACAGAGTGGGGGGCAGAACAGGCAGATCAGAAATACACTGCTGAGGGGAGCAGCGGGTGAGGCAGGAGAGGTCTGCCGCACCATGTGGGATTCTCCCCAGCTGGGCATCGAACTCACATCGCTGCTACCAACAGCTCCACAGCGCAGCGCTCAACCGCTGCGCCACCAGGGAGGCCCTATCATGGCTTTTTAGATGATCTCATAAAGTTTGAACACTACCTTGGTGGGAGGAAGATGCCATAAGTGGAAGTGATATGATTACATTTGTACTTATGAAAGCCCACTGTAGTAGCAACAGAACACATGAAATTGAGGTGAATGGAACTGGCAGTAGAGAATATGAAGGTAGAAGCTGGTTGCTTCCACTATTCAAGAGAGGAATGATAAAAACCTGAATCTGCAGAAAACAATTTAGAGAGATAACAAGAAGCAAGAAACTTAAGGACTTGGTGATTGGGTGAGCAGGTAGAAAAGGGGCTAAGGATGATCCCTAGGGTTCTAGGTAGACCCACTTGGTGGATTGAAATGCCAGTACTTGGAACTGGAAATACAGCAGAAGTGGGAAACATGGAGGAAGATAAATTAAATTTTAGACATGTTGAGTTCCAGGTCTCTGCCATATATACAAGCAGAGATATTTTAGTAGATCATTAGATTTGGACTCAGGAAAGGCATATGGATAGAAATACTGATTTGGGAGTCATTGGCATATCCACAATAGGTTAAATATCTAGAACTAGAAGGGATTCCCCAGGGAAAATGCATAGAAATGAAGCCATATAAAATGTAATCATGAGTATAACAATGTTTGAGTCCTTCTAGCAAGGTGTCAAGAAACCAAGGAGAGTCCTGAATTTGCAGTTGCTGTAGGAAGGAAAGAGTGGTCTTGTAGACTGTGCTCGCTCCAACCTCACTGTTGACCAAAGACATGCACATGAATATTCTTGGTAGCACTACTCCGAACTGCCTAATTCTGGATTCAATCAAAACATCCATCAACACAAATGGGTTTAAAATGGAAGTAAAATACTGTATAAAGAAAAATGAATCAGTCTCATATTAAATTTGGCAAAAGAACCAAAAGACAAGAATCTGCGTACTGCACAGAATCTACTTAAATAAAGGCAAAATGTAGGCAAAACTAATCGAAGTGAAAGAAATTATTTTAATGGTTATAGTTGATTGTATTTGGGAGCAAGGGAGGAAAAGGACACAAGGAAGACTTTTGGTGCTGATAATGTTCTATTTGTTGATTTGGGTGGGAGTTACACCTAGGAAATGTATTCAGTTGTGCATTTGAAATGTATTTTTGTGCTTTTCTTATGTATATACTTGAATGTAGGCGTTTTCATTAATGTGAAGAATAAGCCAGATGTCAGTGACTTAGCGTCATTTTTTAAGTTGCAAGAAAATGGAATATTATTTATAGGGGGAAAGCACCAGATACAAAGGAAAAGTTGAGAAACCAGACAAGCTAGAGAAAGATTCTTGAAGAGATTTGGCAGATAAAAATCAAAAGTTCTCATGAAGCCTTTATGTTTCTTTAGGAAAGCTGTGGGGAATTTGTGAGAAAATCACAGCAGAGATAGACTGATTCAGTGTATCCGGAATGGAGCCCAGAGCTCAGCTCTTTAAGCCAGCCCTCCAAGTGTTTGTAATACAGGTCTCCTTGGATTTAACCTTGAGAAACACTGCCCTGAGGTAGTGATAGAAGCTGATAGGGTACAGTATTTGGCGGGAGGGGATAGGCGAGGGAGGTCCTCCAGAGAATTTTTAACACATTTCTTAACTTGCCATTTTACCTTCTATCAGAAGAGTTTTGTATTTTTTGCTTTTTTTGTTTTTGTTTCGGTTTAGGGCCCACAGGTCACAGACCATGCAAAGCTCTGGGCAAAGAAAGTTATTTCATTTCTCCAAGCTTCAGATGCCTCATCTGTAATTATAATAGCTACTGCAGAGGAATCAGCAATCAGATTAAATTATGTAGGAGGAGGAATTCTTCTTCTGGCCAAGATGTACTAACAGGGAATGGATGTACACTTCCACCCCCTATGAAGCAACTACAAAAACCAGACAAGATACACTAGACAGTTATTTTCAGATATTGAATGTCAGGCAACACATTCAAATGAGAAATGGGAAAATCAAATGAGAGGAGCACTATCATGCTGTGTGGAGCTGTGGCACAGAGCGGGCACCCAAGTGGAGCTAGTGGTCTCC
Source organism: Scalopus aquaticus (assembly GCA_004024925.1). NCBI lineage: Eukaryota > Metazoa > Chordata > Mammalia > Eulipotyphla > Talpidae > Scalopus > Scalopus aquaticus. The sequence goes on along the minus strand of PVIJ01012256.1, from coordinate 2,097 downwards.
CAGAGTTTAGGAAATGGGGTTGGAAATCCTGGGAGGCTGAGATGGCTTGAGTCCACCAGAGAGGTAAGAATGTAAAGTGAGGGGTGGAGGCACTAAAGTCACATGGAGAGACCTCCTGGCGTGTCCAGCTGAGTACACTTTAGTGCGTGTATACAAAGACATTACTTGAATTGAGGAAGAGTCACCCAGAAGTCTTGGAAGAAATCACACCTAAATCTCACAAAGAGCTAGGAATACTTGATGTTCCTGTAACCGGACTGAGTCCAAAGTCCACTAAAGGTGGTGCACCCTGGAGGGGATTTGTTGATGAGAATGAATAGCCCCAGGGAAAAATGCTAAGTTTTGCAGTTTGGGGTGGAGATTCTGATGAGAAATAAAAGGGACTGAAGGAGAAGGAGATTCAGTCGCCATGATGTAGGAAAAGAAGAATCAGTCACCACGATGTAGGAATAGAAGAATCAGCGGCAGAAAATGTAGCCGTGAAGAATGAGAGTTTGGAAATCAGACACCAGAAGTTTTTGAGCCACCAGGATATAGATTGAGCATTTTTGGAATCTTTAGTGACTTTGGGACTGATACCGGGAAAAATGGGGCTTCAAAATTGCCAAAGGCAGTGCCCAAATTGCTTACTGGTCACTATCTTGGGTTCTGCACCCACGCACAACTGCAAGACTACTCAGGCTTAAGAAACAATAACGCTGGGATTTATTTAACAAACAGGAAAAAGCAAAGAATTACTGAAGTCAACATATGGCCGTTTACCTTACTTAAAGCAATGTCCAGTCCTTTAAGTCCCAGAAAAGTGACAAAGGTGGCATCTTCCCACCACTGCTGATGTGGAGCTCTTCTTCCAAACAATAGGCCACGTTTCCAAAATGGAAACCTATAGGCCAGGTTCCAACTCATAAGGATAACACAGAACACAACTGAGATGTTCCCGGAACTGCCATGGTGCCCCAGCACAGCACCAGGCCAACAACACTGAAAATAGCAACTGCAGTGACCAGATGGCCCAACAGACTGCACTCACGCATTTTTAGAAAGGGCCTCTGCCTTCTTTCTTCGGCTGCAGTAAAGACAAAACTAGGAGCAGTTTCCATCTCTCGGCTACTTGCAAAGCCTCCAAAGTCGCTGGCCCCAAAGTCACTGAAGATTCCAAAAACGCTCAATCCGAAACTCTATATCCCGGTGGCTCAAAACTTTTGGCGTCTGATTTCCAAACTCTCAATCTTGGTGGTGACATTTTCTGCTGCTTTTTTTCCTACATCATGATGATTGCTTCTTCTATTCCTTCAGCATGGTGACTCCTTCTATTTCTCCATCATGGTGACTGACTTCCCCTTCTCCTTCAGCCCCTTTTATTTCTCATCAGAATCTCCACCCCAAACTGCAAGCTTAGCATTTTTCCCTGGGGCTATTCATTCTCATCAGCAAACCCCCTCCAGGGGGCACCACCTTTAGTGGACTTTGGATTCAGCCCGGTTACAGGACCAGCGACTTTGGAGGTTTTGCAAGTAGCCGAGGGATGGAAACTGCTCCCAGTTTTGTCTTTACTGCAGCCGAAGGAAGAAGTCAAAGGCCCGAAGCGGGCGCCTTCCTAAAATGCATGAGTGCAGTCTGTTGGGCTGTCGGGCAGCTGTAGTTGCTGTTTTCAGCGTTGTTGGCCTGGTGCTGGCTGGGGCACCATGGTAGTTCTGGCAGCATCTCCAGTTGTGTTCTTTTTTTTTTTTTTCAAGATTTATTTTTTATTTTTACATACAAGCTGGGGTACAGGCCAGAAGCGTGGGGCGGTGAGAGGGTTCACCACAAACAGAGTGGGGAGCAGAACAGGCAGATCAGAAACACACTGCTGAGGGGAGCAGCGGGTGAGGCAGGAGAGGTCTGCCCCAGCATGTGGGATTCTCCCTGGCCGGGCGTCGAACTCGCGTCGCCGCTGCCGACAGCTCCACAGCGCAGCGCTTAACTGCTGCGCCACCAGGGAGGCCCTCCAGTTGTGTTCTGTGTCATCCTTATGAGTTGGAACCTGGCCTACAGGTTTCCATTTTGGAAATGTGGCCTATTGTTTGGAAGAAGAGCTCCACGTCAGCAGTGGCGGGA